>OY992532.1:40535467-40839948 GCA_963921185.1 Dasysyrphus tricinctus | reverse complement strand
CAAGACCGCTCAGGATCTCAAGGCCGCTCAGAAATCTCAAGGCCGCTCAGGATCTCAAGGCCGTTCAGAAATCTCAAGGCCGCTCAGAATCTCAAGGCCGCTCAGAAATCTCAAGGGCCGCTCAGAAATCTCAAGGCCGCTCAGAAATCTCAAGACCGCTCAGGAATCTCAAGGCCGCTCAGAAATCTCAAGACCGCTCAGGATCTCAAGGCCGCTCAGAAATCTCAAGGGCTCAGGAAGGCTCAGAAATCTCAAGGCCGTCAGAATCTCAAGGCCGCTCAATTCTCGATTCTCGATTCTCGATTCTCGATTCTCGATTCTCGATTCTCGATTCTCGATTCTCGATTCTCGATCTCGATTCTCGATTCTCGATTCTCGATTCTCGATTCTCGATTCTCGATTCTCGATTCTCGATTCTCGATTCTCGATTCTCGATTCTCGATTCTCGATTCTCGATTCTCGATTCTCGATTCTCGATTCTCGATTCTCGATCCTCGATCCTCGATCCTCGATTCTCGATTCTCGATTCTCGATTCTCGATTCTCGATTCTCGATTCTCGATTCTCGATTCTATTCTATTCTATTCTATTCTATTCTATCTATTCTATTCTATTCTATTCTATTCTATTCTATTCTATTCTATTCTATTTTATTCTATTCTATTCTATTCTATTCTATTCATTCTATTCTATTCTATTCTATTCTATTCTATTCTATTCTATTCTATTCTATTCTATTCTATTCTATTCTATTCTATTCTTCTATTCTATTCTATTCTATTCTATTCATTCTATTCTATTCTATTCTATTCTATTCTATTCTATTCTATTCTATTCTATTCTATTCTATTTATTCTATTCTATTCTATTCTATTCTATTCTATTCTATTCTATTCTATTCTATTCTATTCTATTCTATTCTATTCTATTCTATTCTATTCTATTCTATTCTATTCTATTCTATTCTTTCTATTCTATTCTATTCTATTCTATTCTATTCTATTCTATTCTATTCTATTCTATTCTATTCTATTCTATTCTATTCTATTCTATTCTATTCTATTCTATTCTATTCTATTCTATTCTATTCTATTCTATTCTATTCTATTCTATTCTATTCTATTCTATTCTATTCTATTCTATTCTATTCTATTCTATTCTATTCTATTCTATTCTATTCTATTCTATTCTATCTATTCTATTCTATTTTTCTATTCTATTCTATTCTATTCTATTCTATTCTATTCTATTCTATTCTATTCTATTCTATTCTATTCTATTCTATTCTATTCTATTCTATTCTATTCTATTCTATTCTATTCTATTCTATTCTATTCTATTCTATTCTATTCTATTCTATTCTATTCTATTCTATTCTATTCTATTCTATTCTATTCTATTCTATCTATTCTATTCTATTCTTTCTATTCTATTCTATTCTATTCTATTCTATTCTATCTATTCTATTCTATTCTATTCTATTCTATTCTATTCTATCTATTCTATTCTATTCTATTCTATCTATTCTATTCTATTCTATTCTATTCTATTCTATTCTATTCTATTCTATTCTATTCTATTCTATTCTATTCTATTCTATTCTATTCTATTCTATTATTCTATTCTATTCTATTCTATTCTATTCTATTCTATTCTATTCTATTCTATTCTATTCTATTCTATTCTATTCTATTCTATTCTATTCTATTCTATTTATTCTATTCTATTCTATTCTATTCTATTTCTATTCTATTCTATTCTATTCTATTCTATTCTATTCTATTCTATTCTTCTATTCTATTCTATTCTATTCTATTCTATTCTATTCTATTCTATTCTATTCTATTCTATTCTATTCTATTCTATTCTATTCTATTCTATTCTATTCTATTCTATTCTATTTCTATTCTATTCTATTCTATTCTATTCTATTCTATTCTATTCTATTCTATTCTATTCTATTCTATTCTATTCTATTCTATTCTATTCTATTCTATTCTATTCTATTCTATTCTATTCTATTCTATTCTATTCTATTCTATTCTATTTATTCTATTCTATTCTATTCTATTCTATTCTATTCTATTCTATTCTATTCTATTCTATTCTATTCTATTCTATTCTATTCTATTCTATTCTATTCTATCTATTCTATTCTATTCTATTCTATTTCTATTCTATTCTATTCTATTCTATTCTATTCTATTCTATTCTATTCTATTCTATTCTATTCTATTCTATTCTATTCTATTCTATTCTATTCTATCTATTTCTATTCTATTCTATTCTATTCTATTCTATTCTATTCTATTCATTCTATTCTATTCTATTCTATTCTATTCTATTCTATTCTATTCTATTCTATTCTATTCTATTCTATTTCTATTCTATTCTATTCTATTCTATTCTATTCTATTCTATTCTATTCTATTCTATTCTATTCTATTCTATTCTATTCTATTCTATTACTATTCTATTCTATTCTATTCTATTCTATTCTATTCTATTCTATTCTATTCTATTCTATTCTATTCTATTCTATTCTATTCTATTCTATTCTATTCTATTCTATTCTATTCTATTCTATTCTATTCTATTCTATTCTATTCTATTCTATTCTATTCTATTCTATTCTATTCTATTCTATTCTATTCTATTCTATTCTATTCTATTCTATTCTATTCTATTCTATTCTATTCTATTCTATTCTATTCTATTCTATTCTATTCTATTCTATTCTATTCTATTCTATTCTATTCTATTCTATTCTATTCTATTCTATTCTATTCTATTCTATTCTATTCTATTCTATTCTATTCTATTCTATTCTATTCTATTCTATTCTATTCTATTCTATTCTATTCTATTCTATTCTATTCTATTCTATTCTATTCTATTCTATTCTATTCTATTCTATTCTATTCTATTCTATTCTATCTATTCTATTCTATTCTATTCTATTCTATTCTATTCTATTATTCTATTCTATTCTATTCTATTCATTCTATTCTATTCTATTCTATTCTATTCTATTTCTATTCTATTCTATTCTATTCTATTCTATTCTATTCTATTCTATTCTATTCTTCTATTCTATTCTATTCTATTCTATTCTATTCTATTCTATTCTATTCTATTCTATTCTATTCTATTCTATTCTATTCTATTCTATTCTATTCTATTCTATTCTATTCTATTCTATTCTATTCTATTCTATTCTATTCTATTCTATTCTATTTCTATTCTATTCTATTCTATTCTATTCTATTCTATTCTATTCTATTCTATTCTATTCTATTCTATTCTATTCTATTCTATTCTATTCTATTCTATTCTATTCTATTCTATTCTATTCTATTCTATTCTATTCTATTCTATTCTATTCTATTCTATTCTATTCTATTCTATTCTATTCTATTCTATTCTATTCTATTCTATTCTATTCTATTCTATTCTATTCTATTCTATTCTTCTATTCTATTCTATTCTATTCTATTCTATTCTATTATCTATTCTATTCTATTCTATTCTATTCTATTCTATTATTATTCTATTCTATTCTATTCTATTCTATTTATTCTATTCTATTCTATTCTATTCTATTCTATTCTATTCTATTCTATTCTATTCTATTCTATTCTATTCTATTCTATTCTATTCTATTCTATTCTATTCTATTCTATTCTATTCTATTCTATTCTATTCTATTCTATTCTATTCTATTCTATTCTATTCTATTCTATTCTATTCTATTCTATTCTATTCTATTCTATTCTATTCTATTCTATTCTATTCTATTCTATTCTATTCTATTCTATTCTATTCTATTCTATTCTATTCTATTCTATTCTATTCTATTCTATTCTATTCTATTCTATTCTATTCTATTCTATTCTATTCTATTCTATTCTATTCTATTCTATTCTATTCTATTCTATTCTATTCTATTCTATTCTATTCTATTCTATTCTATTCTATTCTATTCTATTCTATTCTATTCTATTCTATTCTATTCTATTCTATTCTATTCTATTCTATTCTATTCTATTCTATTCTATTCTATTCTATTCTATTCTATTCTATTCTATTCTATTCTATTCTATTCTATTCTATTCTATTCTATTCTATTCTATTCTATTCTATTCTATTCTATTTCTATTCTATTCTATTCTATTCTATTCTATTCTATTCTATTCTATTCTATTCTATTCTATTCTATTCTATTCTATTCTATTCTATTCTATTCTATTCTATTCTATTCTATTCTATTCTATTCTTTCTATTCTATTCTTTTCTATTCTATTCTATTCTATCTATTCTATTCTATTCTATTCTATTCTATACTCTACTCTACTCTACTCTACTCTACTCTACTCTACTCTACTCTACTCTACTCTATTCTACTCTACTCTACTCTACTCTACTCTACTCAGATCAGACAGTTTAAAAAATTAATAAATTAATATAAATTTTAGAATTTACGTGACGTGTTTTGAAGAGTTAAAAAATGCATCCGCAGCGGCCTATATTTTTGTATTTGCAATATGGTCACAGCTGAACAGCTGTCACGACACAAAAGTGAATTTTGTGAAAGTTAAAAGTAGAAATCAACCAAAGTAAACATATTTGCAAGTTAAATGGGAAATATAACTATCTATTTATATAATTTATGGTTTTAATCAAATGTTTGTGTCTCTTTTTTCTTTATTTGCCATTTTCAGATACGAAAATTGATTTTGCAGCTATAAAAAAAAGAAAAGGGGTAGGGGTATGTTGGTAGAATATGGTCAAAGTAAAAAAGTCATGATTTAGCCTGCTATTACACGAAAACTTTTTAGTTGAGATTTTTCGAAATTTAATATTGTGAAAGTGAAATCAAATGTTGTTTTCTCATTTGCACTCATTTAATTTTGAAAAAAGTCATGACTCAAAAGTCGTCGTATAATAACAGACTCAATACACATGGAGTAGATGACTTTATTAGCGATAATTTTATAAATTACAATAAGGACATGATTGTATGGAAAATTTTAATGCATTTACCTAGTTTCCCATTGGAAATTTTCTAACTCACCAATTTTACCGGATGAACTGAGTACATTAGTAGCCAAATAAGCCTGAACCCTCCTTGAACTTCAGTTAGTTTCAGCTGTTTGATCCATGGTTCAGCATTTGTGACTCATCAATTTTATCGGATCTACTGAAGTGCAACGATGATTCCAAGGTTCAAGTATGTTGTAATAACAATTTCAAGCTTGACCATTGTTGAACCTCAGTTAAACTACCGAAATCAGTGAGCTAAAATAATTGAACTACGGATCAAAGCTTGAACCACGTTTGTACAAGTAGCCTTTCCACCAAAAGCAGTGACTTAAAATTGCTGAGCATCGGATCAAAATTTGAACCATGTCTATACAAACTGGTCCCTATAGACCAAAGGTTTACAAAAAGAGCTTTTCATATGAGCTGCGAATAGTAAATTTTGAAATGGGAATGATCGTGAATTTTGACCTTCCATTCCCTTGAGTAATTTGTTTGGTTGCCTATAGAAGAAAATGTGAAGAAAAATGATTTGTGGAATGCGTCTTGATGTTGTGGTTTGCGAATTATTGTTTGACAGTCCGCAGAATATATCTTGTTTGTCACTTATAAATAAAAATGCTAAATTTTGCACTTTAAACTAATTTAAGGCAGCGTTTTTTTTTTTTTAAGCATAGGATAGGATAGGATCATTTTTTCATTTTGTCGAAAAGGTAAAACAAAACAACCATGCACTTACAAACGACCCTGTTTAGACTGTAATTGCTCACTACGCCACGATGACGTAAATTTATGGGTGAAATTTTCTCTTCACCGATTTCTTTTACAAAAACATGGTCTTGGCGAAGTGAAAAGTTACAGTCTAAAGCATAGTACGCAGCTGAAGTGAAACGAAAATTTTCTGGGATCTCCAACTCCAGAACGAAATCAGAAACGAAGTGATTGCGAAAAAAATATGGAGAGTTTTATCAGAAAGATGTCAAAATAAATACAAAAATAAAACAGTTTAAAATCTTAGATCAATTTTTGTTCTCGTCTGATGTGAAATTCTTGTTTTTTTTTTGTTTTCGTATCGTTCGGTGTGGTGCTAAGGGTTCCAAATAATTGTGTTCTGCCATTCGTTTCGACGGTATTTTCTTCCATTTTTATTTTTAAATGAAATTCAACAGCAAAATATAACAAACTGTCAAATTTTCGTCTGAAATAATGTTCCGAACAATTAATTGTATACGAAAAATAAGTGGAGACTTGGTTCGAGTATCTGCTAGGATTTTCTGTTTTATTGACATTTCACTGTCGAACTGCGTACTACATAACAAAAATCACTACGAAATTTTTCGTTTCCGATTTCGTTGTGTCAATTTCTGTATGAGAATTTTCGTTTCACTTCAGCTGCGTACTATGCCTTAGACTCAACCTATACGCTCTACAGGGCCATTCATTCAACATAATTCTACTCTACGAACATAGCCATCGAGAATTCGAGACACATAAGAGTACCAGTCGTACCAATGACGACACACAAAAATCCTATTCAATTGAGTTCGATACTCGAACAAACGTCAAAAGTTTATCGGCAGCAGGATTCTACTTTAACTTTTATTGGCAGCGATTTTGCTGCCGATGCTGTTTTTGTAATTCATATAAAATTTCACTGTGCTGCGGATAGCTTTTCCAATAAAACACACCTATTGGGCGTTTGCTTTAGTTTGATGGGTAGGTGTTGTTGTTTTCAATAATTTTGCCTGTAGATAGATAAATAATTAGATAGATTAAAATTTTTAAATTTAAAAATAATATTATACATTTATTGAAAGACATAACTTAAAAGCCGCCTCTCCAAGTTTAGCAAAGTTAATAAAGGTATTACTTAAAAAGATTTGAGAAATCTCTTTGCTGTTGTCTGATGTGATTGTGGGCCCTTATTTCATTTTTTTTTGAAGCTTCCTGGGGCGTATTTACGCGGTGCAAAATGTTCTTCATCTAAAGTCGAAAAATTATTAAAAAAAAAATCCAATTATTAATTAAATTTTGTTGATACAAAATTTCTAAAAAATTCCTCCATTAATGAATCTTTTCATTATTTTTTTCAGGGAAGAAGGGTAAGTCTTTTAAAAATATTATTCTAAGAGATTAATTATTAAATTCAATTTGAAACAAAAAAAGGAAATTTTAACTAATTTACCTCCAACTATACAAAAATAATAAAAAAATATTAACAAAAAAATGTGCGTGACCCAGCTGCAGAGTAAACAATTCCCGCAGGATATGTGGGACAAACAATAATAAAAGGAAGTTAAAAAATTAATATTAATACATGAGCAACAAAAAACAACTTTATTTGCGATGATATGTAATTAACTTCGGACAATACCCTGCGTATACCTATAAAAGTGAACAACCTATACAATAATTATATATTCTGAGTGATAAAAGAACATTGTTTGTTAAATTATCGTTATAACATTGCTTTAGCACACGCAACTATATAAATTGTAAACCGATTTGCGTGTATGTGTGTATTTTGTTTTAATAGCTTTCCTTTAATAGTTTATTATAATATGTGTGTTGTGTGTGTATTAAAGGTAAATTACTCTGAAAAAGGTAAGTTTATTTATTTTTTAAGTGCAACAAAGTATAAAGGTAATTATTACCTCAAAGTTAACATTGTTTTCAGAAATCATAGGTTGACAATATTTCTGTTCGTGTACTGCCCAAAACAGCCCAGTTTAGTCCAAAGTTCTGTCAAAATCATTTTTTTTATATGAACTTTGACAGAACTTTGGACTAAAATGGGTAGAAATTGTCAGTTTTGGGTAGTACGTGAACAGACCTAAGGCTCCACGGGAAAAATTAAAAAGAATTTCGAGTTGAGTTAAAGAATTTCCTTGGTATGGCGGAAATATTCATTCAGGAACAAATTGCCCGGTGGTTATACTTCTTACTTATCCGGTTTCCAATCCATGGAGGGTCGCAGCCTGAGACATGGTGGCGCGCGGTGGCGGTGGCCTTCCATCCCCCACGATCTCGAGCAAGCTGCTTCCAGTCATCTAGACAAAGCCTTCTGGCATCCGCCATGGCTTATTGTAAGTCTTTAAACCGGAGGTTTAGTCCTCTTCGTTGTCGCGAAACTGGCGGGGGCTGGAATTCAAAGATTCTCTTGACTGGAGCATTATTGTACATCCGCTCGATGTGGTCGTGCCAATTAAGTCAACGTGTTTTGCACCGGTTTGCTAGGGTAATTCTTTGGTCGTTTGTGGAATTATTGTTCACTCCGCGGTGGATGAACTCCTTAACTACTTCGAAGTTGTTGCTATCAACAGTGACGTCATGTCCTAGCTGGTTGACTGATCTTTGATTGGTTGTTGACAGCATTGGTCTTGATAGTATTTGGTCTTGTCCTCGTTTACTTTAAGACCAAGAAGTTCCGCCTGTTCTTAAATTGCCGTGAATTTAATAATATAATAGCCTGTTAGGAGCTTGAAATTAGGCAGATCAGTTGAAAATAGTGCCTTCAGTGTTAACGAAGGCCTAAAAGTGAATTTTTGTTTTTGGTCGATCTGAGCTGTTTGGCGGGATGTCACACTAGTATTTGTCGATTTTAGTTTTGCAGAACGGCATGAGACTCACACAGTATGTTGGATCGGATCTTGTTTGCGATGAAGTTTATATGAAATAGCTCAATAGTTCACCCTAACTTGGTTGATGAGTTGAATGCATGTACCTACCCTTTTGGCACATCTCCTCCGTGCCTAAAGAGCTCCGGGGGCCTTGTTGTTTTGTAGGTTCTTCATAAGATTTCCTCTTCTATACTATGTGGGGGAACTGGACCTTCATTGACTGAAGTTGGGTTCTATTCATTTCCTATTTCTGGCTCTACCTGTCGCCCATATAGTAGCTTCGAGAAATACTGCTAGAATACATCTACTATATTCCCTGTGCTTCGGTGACTAGGTTATATTCGTATAGTTGCCCAATACTCCTCTATCGCTACTCTCGTTCCGCGAGTGCATCATCTGTCACCTTTTTTCAGTTGTACGCATTCATCATCATACCACGGGTTCTTTTTCGGGGATGCTTGGTAGCCTATTGTGGTTTTGGATGCCTCTTTGATACTTACTTACTTTGGTCCTCGGACATTTGACGTCCGAGAGGTTCCCCTTGCAGGGCATAGGGCCTTCCAGTACTCTTACGCGCCATAGTGTACGCTTTCTGGAGATGTAACTCAGCTCTCTCTAACTCTTCCCCAATTGTGCTGATTCCTCTTTGACCGTTCTTCTTCAAGAATTTCTAGGTCGGCCCACTCCTCTACTTCCCTGCGTGAGAAGATTGCATTGCATTGCTTGACTCGCAATGCACTGTTGACCTTTTCGAAGCGTTTATCCAATTTATTATCGAGGACTGATCCTTTTTGTTTTTGCTGTATTCATCTTGAGTCCAACGATTTCAGCTTCTCTCTCCACCCTTGTTGTCATTTGATGGATATACATGATCCAATGGGAGATTAAACAATATGTCGTCTGTGTAGTCCAGATGTTTAAGGTGTGATTGCAGATTCCACTGAATTCTTACATTTGCAGTTGACAAAGCTGCATGCAGCACATCACTTACTAACAAGAGCAGTAATGTTGACAGTATACAACTCTATCTAAAACCACTTTGGATTTTAAACTCCTCTAACAACCTTCTCTAATGCAAAACGTGCCATTTGATTATCATTTGTAGCCTTAACAATAGCAATCAATATAACCGGGATGCCCCTGCCGCAAAGTAAGCCAGATGAAATCTCTATTGACACTGTCAAACGACTTCGAAGTCGAAGAACAGCAGGTGAAGTGGTGATCGATATTCAATGCACTGTTCGATTATGATCCGCAAGGTGTTGATGTGGCCAACACATGAAGATCCAATGCGGAAACCTGCTTTTTCGGCGTCAAGCTCCAGGACGATTTTTGCTTTCTCTTTGACTACAGCTCCAGTTGTCGCACTGCACAAGGTCTCCTTTCTTTGGTAGCTTGACAATCATTCCCTTTTGCCACTCCTCAAGAAAGTTTTCTGTTTCCCAAGCTCTCTCAATGTAGGAGCTCACTCGATGTTGTTGGTGCCCTGCGGGAATACCGTCAAGTCTTCAGTGCTCTGATTGCGGTTAAGATTTCCTCTCTAGTGGCGGATACAGTGCGTATTCGGGAATTTGTTACTATGGACGGGCCATTGTGTGTTGGGTTAACTTCGCGGTGCAGGGAATTAACTTCACGGGAACTACCTTCACATGGGAATTAACTTCACCACTAATGGGAATTAATTTCACTTTTTTGAAGTGAAATTACTTCCCACTTCACTTTTTTGTGGGAATTAATTTCACTTTAATGTGCGTTTCTTTAAGTCCAGATTCATTAAATGCAAAAGAAACTTTGCATACACCCAGCCTCGCACCCACCCCAAATCCTATAATGGGCCCAAGCAGGGGGGTAATTTCTACCATATCATAGGTGGAAAATAACTTCACACAATTTTCGGATGAAATTATTTCCCACCTTTAGGGGGAAATTACTTCACAAAAAAAGGTGAAATTAATTCCCACTACTGGTGAAGTAAATTCAAATGTGAAGATAGTTCCCGTGAAGTTCATTCCCTGCACCTAGCTTCGCTGGTGAAAACGTGACTTAAACCGCAGAAAAGTGCACCTTCCACCTTTTGAGCTGGTCCTCATCAGAAACTAGCAGTGATACGTCTATGTCCTTTACCAGGTATTGTTAAGAGCTTTGGACACCTGTTAACTCTTTGGTAATTCTGTAGACGGTCCTACTGTCACACCTATACTTGCGGCTTCTTCTGCTGCTGTTGGTAATGCGTTGATAATTTTACGCTTATCGAGTCACACGCTATGGTGAACTTCTCTCATCTTCTTGCGATACGTATATACTCTAGGTCGGTTTTTCCCTGCTTCTGGAGTTACGGCAATGGGAGCTTTGAGGCTGTTTATTTTCTTCGATCCTAGCCCAAGTTTCTTCGGAAAGCCAGGCACTGTCTCTTCCTTGTGAACAACCGACTGTACTTTCAGCACCTGATACGAAAACATTTTTCACAGCACACGATGGAGGTAGGTTCCGCGCAACTGATTGCTCTCAATCCTTGTAAAAGGTGGTCTCCTAATTGTTGGCGGACTGCAGGATCCTTAAGTCTATCGGTATTGAACTAAGGCATTCGGGTGTTTTCTTGGGATCTCCGAACTGCAGCTGTGCCTAATCTTACGATAGCAACCATCAGATGCTGGTCCCGGGCCATTCCCATGTCTGCACCTCTACTGTTTCGATCGTCCTAGAGACTGCTTCTTAATCGCCGAATCATCGCGAAGTGATCAATTTGGTTGGAAGTTGCTTGTCTGTCCGTCGACACCCAACTGATTTTGTGGCACGTCTTGTGCTCAAACATGGTCCCTCCTATTACAAGGCGGTTGGCGTTACAAAAATCGAAAAACGTTCGCCACTTTTGTTGCGGTCACCAACACCATGCTTTCCCATAACATGCCTGAGCCCATCATTGTCATTGCCAATCTTATCATTCAAGTATCCCATTACTATTATGATGTCTCCACGTAGTGTACTATCAGAAGCAGTACTCAGCCGGTGATAAAAGACCTCCTTCTCCTCGACAGAAGAGAGCTCCGTTGGGGCGTAACACTGTACGATGGTGACGCGATATGCCTTTTTGATAATATCGCGATACTGAGACTAGATGTTGTTGACGTCTGTGACAGGTGAATGCACAGTAAACAGCTTATCGATCAGGTACTCTCTGTTTCGTTGCGTTTAGCACGTTTCTCAGTTTCTTTTCATTTGACATTTGTTTAGCTCTTAACCTTGCCGCAACCAGGAAATGTTCAGAATCGACGTTTGTCTCTCAAAAAGTACGCACGTCTAAGGTGTAAGAAACATTCCTTCCGTCGTCGATTAGCACATGGTCGATCTGGTTGGCGTATCGCCCATTTGAGGAGCGCCAGGTTGCTGTGGAAACCTAATGGTACTTATCACCGTATTACGAGCAACAATCCACCCACTTTGAAATCTATAAACAAAGCATCCTCATGTACATATGTATGTAGATAGGTATTAATAAATTTCCGCCTTCACAGTATGTTCGATGAACCTGTTTCAAAAAGATACCTTTTTCAAAACTTTTACCCGGTACCTCAGGTGGGTGAACCTATACGCTTTCAATACATATTTCCCTGAATAAGAGAACTATGCACAACAAAACATTCGCATGCATAAAAAAACCAATATCCTTTTCATTGAAATTGGCATGTGAATATGAAAAGGTTCGAAATGTAGGGAAAGTTTTTTTTGTTATATATTTACCTACCAACATTCAACATCTGCGGTGTTTCTACAGACAAAAAAGAAACCTGGCAGGATAACGAACGTGACAACGACACGATGCATACGATACGATGTATCCTGGCCATAATAATAACATTCAAATAATTCTATTTCACACAAATATTCCGCTGCATTGATACCAAATACTGTTTCAATATATACAAACACAAAAGTTGCCACAATCGAACGGAAAACTTACTAAAAAAAACTCATTTATGAGGAAAAACGACGATGGACGGTTTGTGTAAATGTGTATCGGGTTTTGTATGGTAAATGGCAGCATATAAGAATACTTTTCTAATAAACTAATCCAATATATGTATGTGTGTACGTAGCCTTTGAAGCTAAATACGATCTTAGGAAGAAAACGAATAGTACAATGCAATACAACAATAAGTTCCAAACCGAGAAAGTTTGGCGCCCTAAGTAAATATTTTGGGTGGCGCCTGCAATATGTTGTAAGGTTAAGTTAACGATATTTTTAGCGCTTCTGCTGTCGGCTGAGTTATCTTTGAGTTTAATTGGAGCATCTTTAACTAAGAAGTAGTTTATTAGTCGAGAATTTACTTTTACTTTCAATTACCAAAAAAAATTATTGAAATATAGATGGTGCTACTATCGAAATTGGCTTTTCATACTATCAAAATCGAGATGGCGCCACTATAGAAATCTTCCTTTATGTAATCAGTTCGGGTTAACTGAGAGTTAAATCAGAGCTAGCTAATCTTGAAAATAGATTAACCCCGGCATATCTCATTAACAGTTTTTCAGCTGAGGATTAATTTTATCTTTTAACTGTCAAAAATCTATTGTCAACGATGTGTGACACTATGGACACCACCCTTCTTCGCCTTTCACGAATCAAAATAGAAATGGTGCCACAACGGAATTTCACTGTGAATAATCTTCATTATCAAAATCGAGATGGTGCCACAACTGGAAAGGCCCTCAATTAGGTCCCTGAGTTTACTCACCAAATAAGGTGAGTTAACTTAAAGTTAACTAAGGGTTTCAACTGACTGAAAAACATGCTTATGGAGTTAACTCAGGCTTAACTCCGAGACTCGCACTGAAAAACTGGCCCTTAGACATGTTATATACTGCGAAGGTTGTCAAAATTAAAAGTGTCGGAAATAAAAAACTGGCTATTCCAGAGGGGCGTAAACACAACAACAAATATTGTCACTTGATACTTATTTTGACAGATGCGCCAGAACTGAACACAAATTGAGACGCTAATGTTATTACCTTTAATATTATCTGTACTGTGCTTTACGAAGCATCGCACTTCGATTTCATTAGATTTTTGACATTCTGACAGATATAATGCATGTTGGTACATATGCATATGTATCTGTTCAGATAGGTAGGTCACCACATTTGGTGAGTAAATTTGGGTTCTTAATTGAAATCATAAATTTGTGCCAGCCATTTTCTTGGCAACATATTTCGTTTTTGAATTTACTTTCATTTCAAAAGAAATTTGACATGCGCATCTGTAAGCTAGTTAACTCACCAAAATGTGGTGAGTTAACTTGAGATCTTAACTGATACCATTAAACTCTAGCACTTTCTTGGGTATTTCGTTTTTAAATTTACCTCGATTTCCATTGATTTTTGACACTTATTTGCCAAAAATATATGTTCAATTAGTCTAGAATAAACTCACCAAAATGTTGTGAGTTAACTTGGAATCTTTACTGAAACCATCAACTTTAAGCACTTTCTTGGTTATTTCCTTTTTGAATTTCCTTGATTTCCATATATTTTTGATACTTTTTTGTCAAAAATATCTCAGTCTGTAAGTCCAAAGTAAAGTCACCAAAATGTGGTGAGCTAACTTGGGATCTTAACTGACACCATCAACTTGTACCTCTTTCCTGGTTATTTCATTTATGAATTTGATTTGATTTCAATAGATTTTTGAAATGCGCATCTGTCAGAAATATCTATTCAATAAGTCTAGAGTTAACTCACCAAACTGTGGTGAGTTAACTTTAGATCTTAACTGACACCATCAATTTTTAAGACTTTCTTGGTTATTTCGTTTTTTAATTTGCCTCGATGTCCATAGATTTTTGATACTTATTTGTCAAAAATACCTGTCCAGTTAGTCCACAGTAAACTCACCGAAATGTGGTGAGTTAACTTGGAATCTTAATTGACACCAAAAACTGCTGGTTCTTTCTTGGCTATTTTTTACCACGGACTGTCAGAAATATCTATTTATTAACTCTAGAGTAAACTCACCAAAATGTGATGAGTTAAGTTAAGATATTAACTGACACCATCAACTTGTACCTCTTACCTGGTTATTTGGTTTTTGAATTTGATTGGATTTCAATAGATTTTTTACACGCATCTTTTCTGATCTTTTTCATTAGTCTTGAGTTAGCTCACCAAAATGTGGTGAGTTAACTTGAGATCTTAACTGACATCAAGAACTTCTGGTTCTTTCTTGGTTATTTTTTACCACGAAATATCTATTTAGTAAGTCTAGAGTTAACTTACCAAAATGTGGTGAGTTAACTTAAGGTCTTAACTGACACCATCAACTTGTACCTCTTTCCTGGTTATTTCATTTATGAATTTGATTTGATTTCAATAGATTTTTGACATGCGCTTCTATCAGAAATATCTTTTCAATTAGCCTAGAGTTAACTCGCCAAACTGTGGTGAGTTAACTTGAGAACTTAACTGACACCATCAACTTTTAAGGCTTTCTTGGTTATTTCGTTTTTTAATTTGCCTAGATGTCTATAGATTTTTGACACTTATTGTTTCAAAAATATCTGTTGGTTAGTCCAGAGTAAACTCACCAAAATGTTGTGAGTTATCTTAAGATCTCAACTGACTCCTTCAACTTCTAGTACTTTCTTGGTTATTTCATTTTTGAATTTGCCTTGATGTCCATAGATTTTTGATACATTTCGTCAAAAATATCTCAGTCCGTTAGTCCAGAGTAAACTCACCAAAATGTGGTGAGCTAACTTAGGATCTTAACTGACAACATACATACATATGTTTTCGTTTTTGAATTTGATTCGATTTTCATAGATTTTTCACACGCATCTGTCAGAAATATCTATTTTGTTAGTTTAGAGTTAACTCTCCAACATGTGGTGAGTTAACTTAGCATCTTTACCGACACCATCAATTCATACAATTTTTCAAATTATTTAGTTTTTGAATTTGATTCGGTGCCATAGATTTTTGACAACCATCTGTCAAAAATATCTATTTAGTAATTCTAGAGTAAATTCACCAAAATGTGGTGAGTTAATTTGATACATTAACTGACACCATCAACTTCTTGCACTTTCTTGGTTCTTTCGTTTTTGAATATTTGATACGGTTATAATAGATTTTTGACACTCATCTGTCAGAATATTCTGTTAAGTTCGTCCACAGTGGTCTCTGATTTCTTCTTCTATAACATTTATGAACACTTCAGAGGATTGTTACTTTGGAGCTTTAGTTGAGAGCACGCTGCAAATCATTGTCCTTATAATGGCGCCCCCTTAATTCGAACGCACTTAACTATCACATGATTCAATTTAATGCACAACCCTTCCTTGTAAACGTCATCACACTGATGATGCCTGATTCCCGGTTGTGTAGTTTACTTTCTTATGCTCGTTGGCATTGGCTGTATCGCGTTCCGGAACACAACAAAAAACAAAATTTTATCACGACACACAGCCACGAACGACTACGATGTAGAGTGAAAGACGGGCTTAGTTTATTTTTTTTGTCTTTGTCCTTTTTCCGTTTCGTTTCCAGTTTTCTATTGTGCGAGATTTTCATTTCACCTGTTAAAGTGTGTATGCCTGTGCAGGTGTAGCATATGATGATATAAAAGAATCGTGTGCAACTGAAAGGTTTCTGCAGATTCACGTCCGCATCGTAATCGAGTTCTAAATGAAAATAGGAAATAAAAAAAAAAATATTAAAAAAATACCTTTGCAGGATTTTTATTCCTAGAAAAATAATATAGATACCTGCCCACATATGTATGTATGTATGTACCTTCACCACGGCCACCTTGCGAGCTATCTCAATCAAAATAAGACCAGAAAAGGATTCCCTATATTTTTTTTTTCGTTCCTCCAAATGTTTTCGAATCTTCATCATATAGTCGGTGGTCGTTCTTCAAGGATATTGCTTTTCAGCCATATTAAGTGGGAATGCATGCTTTTTCTCATAGAAAGAAATGACAACAAAGAAACAAGCACGAAACGATAATGGCATAGGTGTAGGTATCTCTACCCTTAACTCGATGACAGGGACTTTAACTTGCCAATCATTCTTGGGCTCTAGGGGTCTTTATCCACTGTGTTGTTTATAAAACTCAAACGTGCACATGAGCATTTGATTCAATTTAGATGCACGGTTCCACCTACACACAAGATGAAGCGTATATGGATACTGGCAAGTGAATCGAGATTCAAAATTAAGATTAGTAATATGGTCAGGTATAGAATGGTATTTTAGAATTTAAGAGGCACGCCGAAGGATGAAAATTATGCTATAAAGTTCATAATAGTCCTTTCTTATATTGAGTCCATAATAAAATTAAACAAAGGCTGCCATCTTGAATTTTAAACACTTTCAAATATATATGGGTTTCCCTTAGGGCCTGTTTTTAAGTGCTGGGTTAACTTTGACCCACAATGAAAATTGCACTATCCAAAGATTTCAATAGCAAAGTTCAGATGGCGCTACTGCTAGCATTTTCCACAGTTTAGCCCCTAAGTTCACTCACCAAAGTAGGTGAGATAACTCGGAGTTAATTAATTATTTAAATTGACTGAAAACCATGTTTCTGGAGTTAACTCAGGTTTAACCCCCAGGATAAGGATAATATCGCACTGAAAAACCGACCCTAAGTCAAACGAAAAAGCTTTTAGCATGAAATTATAGAAAACTTACGGTGTTTTCGGTTGGAAACTGTTCAATTCCAATCGGGAATATGGAAAATTTTGAGTAGAAGGAGTGAAAAAGGAGTTACTTCAAATGTCCAAACAAAAATGACAGTAATTTTGCTTGTGTAAAAAGTTTTTTTTGAAGATATTCATGCTAATTGTGGAACTCGAAAATGTTACTCCCGGAGAGTTTTTTACCACTTTTTGAAAACAATATGGGCATAAAATCAGCCTATAACCCTCTTTAGCTATAGAAGCTTTCATCTGGTTTTTATTCATATCCATGTCTCTATGAATGAATCCTGGATTAAGTTAAGTGATTTGAACTTATGGAAATTGCCGTGGAAGAAAAGATCTTAGGTCTTACAGGGGTCCAAATAACTAAAATTATTATTAACTTAAAACTGAACTCACAGGCCCAACACGCGTACTTGAAGGGCAAATCTGTTGAGACAGCACGCCATGAAGTGGTCGGTACAATTGAAAAATCAATCCACTTCAAGGAATTCACTTTAGCAGCATTCCTTGACATAGAAGGGGCCTTTAATAATGTTGATAACAATGCTATTCGACAAGCCCTAAACTCCGCCAGCGTCGATCCATCACTGATAAACTGGATTACTTTCATGCTTCAAACGAGACTCATAAATGCAGAAATGGGTGACAGCAAAATAAGAGTTAGGACGAGTAGGGGCACTCCACAGGGTGGAGTACTTTCTCCTTTGCTTTGGCTCCTTGTCGTCAACCAGATCTTGGTTAAACTAAATGTGGGTCGCCTACGCCGATGACATTGTGTTATTGGCCTCTGGAAAATTTTTCCCCACTCTGTGCGAGCTCTTACAAACGTCCCTGGACAAGCTCAAAAATTGGGCCAGTAATTGTGGCCTTAATATTAACCCACTGAAGACAGAACTGGTGCTGTTTACAAGAAAATGTAATATTCCAAACATAAACCCGCCAACCATTAACGGGATTCCGTTACAGGTTTCGGGTACTGCCAAATATCTTGACATTGTTCTCGATCGTAAACTAAACTGGAAAGAAAATAATAAAGAAAAAGAAAGAAAAGCCTCAAAAGCTTTCTACACTTGTAGCAGAATTTTTGGTAAAAGATGGGGTCCCAGCCCCAAAACCATCCATGTACACAGCCATTATAAGGCCAATTCTAACGTACGCATGCATGGTCTGGTGGCCAGCCTTAAATAAAGAAACCAATCTAAAAACCATGACTAAAATTCAAAGACTAGCATGTATTGGCACAACCAGTGCTATCAGAACCACACCAACGGCCGCCCTTCAAACTTTCCTTCCACTTGCCCCACTCAATCTGTATACGAAAGAGGTGGCGGCCAAAAGTGCTTTAAGACTTGTTCAATGTTAAAATTGGAAAAAGGGCCTCAACGGTCACAGAACTATAATGAAATTTAAAGACATAGATATTCAAACAGACTACGTTTCACCGCACATAGATTTCAACACAGTAACCATAACAGATATCCCAACCAGGGAATTCTGGAATGAAAACAGGGTCATAAATGCAAATCATGTTTCGGTTTTCACTGACGGTTCCAAAACCTCGGAGGGGGTTGGGTCAGGCATCTACTCAGATTACCCACCCATAAATAGATCTTTAAAGCTTCCAAACTTTTGCAGTGTATTCCAATCGGAAGTGCTGGCAGTTTGCGAAGCCGCGAAACATCTTTCCTCAGTGAGCGAATTAGTCAACAACAATATTGACATTTTCATAGACAGCCAGGCGGCAATTAAAGCCATTTCCTCAATCACCACAAAGTCCAAACTGGTCGATCGCTGTCGGAACGAGCTAAGAGTACTCAATGCAACGAACACAGTTACCCTTAGATGGGTCCCAGGACATAGGGATATTCATGGGAACGAAATGGCAGATGAACTGGCCAAAAACGGGTCATCTCTTGATCCCAGCCAAATCGAAGCCTCTGTGCTCATGCCACTGGAGCAAGAAAAAAGTAGAATACAACAGAGTTTCTTAGAAGCTGTAAATGTCAGATAGTCATCCATCGACACTTGTCGGGTTTCAAGGAATATGGCCAAATATTTCAAGGAAAAAAACGGATTACTTACTTAAGCAAAGCAGGCCTCAATTATCTCTCAAGTTTGGCGTCCTTACGGGCCACAACTCAATGGGAACCCACATGAACAGAATGGGCATCAGCTCATCGGACTTATGTAGAGGGTGTCATGATGAAGAGGCAGAGGAGGGCTCTCCTCACTTCCTTTGCGAATGCCCTAGCCTAGCTAGAACTAGAAAAGAAGCCTTTGGAGAATACTTCTTCAA
This sequence comes from Dasysyrphus tricinctus, assembly GCA_963921185.1. Lineage (NCBI taxonomy): Eukaryota > Metazoa > Arthropoda > Insecta > Diptera > Syrphidae > Dasysyrphus > Dasysyrphus tricinctus. The sequence continues at coordinate 40,820,291 of OY992532.1, read as the reverse complement.
CAAACTGGGCGACATCTCTGTCTTGCCACTAAAGAACATCCTGAAATTCATTCAGAACTCAGGATGGTTCAGGGAGGCCCCTCAAACCTAAAACTTCCCCTTAACTCCCTCCCTATCCCTCCTAACTAACCACCTATACCCTGGGGAGCACAATGGATCCACTGAGATCCAAATGAGATGGTGCGGCTTGCCGTACTATCACCCCTTACAACCTAACCTAACCTAAGGGCGTACGAAGGTTTTCAATCAGGGGGGGGGGGGGTGGCACATCATTATAAAAATAGTTTTGGTACAGAAATCTAGCTCTAATATGCATTCAAAAAAAGACAAAATCCCTACTCTATAAGAAATATATTTTGATTAGAGGGGGGACCATGTACCCCTCCCTGCCCCCCTTGCATACGCCCTTGCTGAATATTTTCGAATAAACGCTCCAAAAGATAAATGATGATTTTAGCTTTTGGTTCTGTTTTTGTTCCATGTCAATTCGTTGGCTTATTACCAGTTCATTGGCTTATTACCTTATAGGACTTTAATCACCATTTAGGTGCATTATATTAAAATCAGTTTAAAACCACTTCTGACTCATTTTTATTTAAAAAAAAAATAAAGATTCAAAGTATTACATCACATTTGCTCATATAAGAAGCATCATACTGTTCACGAATAATGTGGGTGGCTTGAATTATCTTTGAAATTATTCCTAACACAATCGCTTCTATTTGAGAAGCTTCATCAATTTATTATTAATTTTATTGTAAATAAAAATTATTTTTGCAAAAGCAATTCTAGGGGAAACCCGGGTTTGAACCGGGGACCTCTCGATCTGCAGTCGAATGCTCTACCACTGAGCTATATCCCCGCTTAGAAAAAAGCTCAAAAAATAAAAATATAAAATAAAAATTGAAAGCAAGGATCATACAAAAATTTGTAGCAATTTTTTTTAATTTTTTTGTGATATTACAAATTTAAGATTTAATTAAAAGATCAAATGACATTAAGTGAACTGGTTTTAAATATTATGATAAATTATATTCACTGTCATTATTACTCATCGGAATGACTTTTTTTCTAGTCATCAGATTCAATTAATAAATTAATTGATTCTCTTATCGGCGGCGCGCGCGGCGGCAGCATGTAGACGTTCGGCTACAACATTGTTTGAATTGAAAGTTAATGTACGAAGTACGTAGGTACATATCTATATATTTTTACTTGTGATATAGTAGCCTATTGAATAGACCTTTTAAAAAGGAACAATTACGTGCAAGGGTTTTTATTATTGAATATGTTTGTTTGGCCCAAAATCATGCTTAAAACCGAAAATGCTACTAAATTCACCTATGCGTTTCTGAGAGAATGGTCACACTGGCCACTTTTCAGTATTATTGGTATAACTCGAAAACTAAGCCGAATTTGACAACTTTAAATATAATACTTTTTGTTCAAAATTCAATTTTCTATCGAAATGGATAGTTTGGAAAATTTCTTTAAAAAATTTAAGCAGAAAATTAACAAAAACCAATATAAAAAAAATCGCAAAATCAAAGATTTTTAAATTTTTTTCTAAACTGCGCATAACTTTTTTCGGAGCAAAGATACGCTCAAGACATTCATGAACAAAGTAAACTGGAGTCTTACGGCTTTAATATGACATATTAAAAAAGCCATATTCTTTAAAAATTGACACAGATATAGCCATTCAAACTTTACCATTTCTTATCATTTTCCGCAGTTTTTGCCCGAAAGCCTATTTTTTGGTACTTTATGACAAATTTAACGTTCCTAGCACCTAATACCAAATCTTATGTTAATCGGACCAGCCGTTCGGTCTGTAGGTCTGAACGCATTTAAAAACAGCCGAAAAACGAAATTGCGAACTTTCATCCTTTTTATAAATTCTCTACAGTTCTAATGTCATATTATATCAAAATTTTGATTTCGAACATTTTTACGAAAGTGAAATTTGCCATATTGTACCGAAAAAGGGACTTTCGGGCCAAAACTGAGAAAAATTATAAGAAATGATAAGGTTTGAATGGGAATATTTCTGTCAATTTTGAACAAATATTAATTTTTGAACATGCCATATTAAGGCCTTTAGTCTGTACTTTGTTTTGTCTGTGCATGTCTTGACCCTATCTTTGCTTCAAAAAAAGTTATGCACAATTTATAAAAAAAATTTAGATATCCTTGATTTTTTGATTTTTTTTAAATAAGTTTTTGTTAACTTTTTCTGCTTAAATTTGTTCGTAGAATTTTTTGAACTATGCCTTCCAATAGAAAATTTAATTTTGAAAAAAAGGATTATATATAAAATTGTCAAATTCCGCTAAGTTTTCGAGTTATACCAAAAATACTGAAAAGTGGCCAGTGTTACCATTCTCTCAGAAACGCATGGGTGAATTTAGTAGCATTTTTGGTTTTAAGCATGCTTATGGGCCAAACAAACATATTCAATAATAAAAACCCTTGCACGTAATTGTTCCTTTATACCTCTCATTTTCCGGTCTATTCAATAGGCTATAGGTACTATAGCAAGTTTTGGATTCGTGCAAAAAAAATTTTGAGATAACAATCAAACATGATATTACGACGATAGAGAAAAATATATTTTTTTGGATTTTTAAAAATGTTTCAAATTTTTTTTTGGAAAATCAAATATTTCGAAAATGATATGATCCACTTTTTTGAAACTCGATACGTAAGACTTTTTTAGTACTCTCTAAAATATTTTTAGAAAAAATTTTACATATATGAGAAAATAACGGTACCTTCCATACAAAAGTTAAAAAACCGCAAAGGAAAATATTTTTTTTCTCAAAAATGATTCTTACGATTTTGATTAAACTTTTTTCATATACTAAAATTAGTACCATGTACTACCAAAAGTTATAAAATTTTACACTTACCAACTATTAATATAGTACCTGTCATAGAACGTAGTTTTTATTCTCTCGTTATCGGCTAACAGATCTACATTATTTCTACATCCAAATTTCAGATAAAATTAAATAAAATTGCATATCAAAATTTTCAAAAAAAAAGTTTTTGGATTTTCAAAAAAAGTTTCAAATTTTTTTTTTTGAAAATTCGATATCTCAAAAACGGGTTGACAATTTTTTTTTGAATTTTGTTGTTGTATACATATAAATATACACTTAAGATTTGCGGGAGCGCTACGATATCCCGCAAACCAAAATCTCGAATAACGAAATCTCGCATTTTTTTTAAAATCTCGAATAACGAAATTTTCGCAAATTAAAAATCTTGTTTTTCATAATATCGCAATTACAAAATCTCGCTTTTCACAATCTCGCATTTACAGTTTGAACCTAAAAATCTCGCAAATTTCAACCAAAATCTCGCAATTTAAAATCTCGCAAATCAAATTCTCGCAACTTCAAATTTCACAGCAACGAATCACACACGACTTTTAGAAATTTTTTTTTTTTTGAGAATATACCTACCCAAGAGCACTTTAGATAATTTTCCTTCCAACTAATAACTGTACCTGTCAATAAAAAAAATGTGTACATCCTTTATTACTGTTAATAACCTCTATAGTCATTTACGCGTTCATAATGGAACTAAAAGTTTTTTTCAGTTAGTTTTTTTAGTTTAATTTAATTAATAAATAACAGTGTGGTCTTAAAGTACCCAGACACTGGATTATATATTTTGCAGTAGGTAGGATATCTCGCAAAATTGAATTGCATTGCAACAAATACATTTTTTTAATCAAAATCTCGCAAATTTAAATCTCGCGCGAGATTTTAATTTGCGAGATTTTGATTAAAAAAATTTATTTGTTGCAAGTCAATTCAATTTTGCGAGATTTTGATATGCGAGATTTTAGTTTGCGGGATTTCGTTATTGCGAGATTATGAAAAGCGGGATTTTGTAATTGCGGGATTATGAAAAGCGAGATTTTGTAATTGCGAGATTTCGTTATGCGAGATTTCGAATGCGAGATTTTGATTTGCGAGATTTCGTAGCCAACCCAAGATTTGCATACCAAAATTTATTCTTAAAAATGTTTTAATAATTTTTTATATAAAAAATTATGTTTTTAAAAAACCGCTCCAAAGATTTTAAATTTTTTATTCCCATACAATTATATTCAATCAAGAATCAAGATGGTATTCTTTTTTTTCACCTTAAACTGTCAAAGGAGTTGTTTCAGCCAATTTAAATGTCGTATTTCATGTTTCTCTACATTTTTCTCTCATAATTTCCATGTTTTTATATACAATTTTCTTAAATCCGCAGTGTCTTGAACATAAGAGCAAGCACGTGCGACCCAGTCGTGCATTTTATTTCTAATGAAATACTTTATTGAAAAGAAATGGTGTCTTTAAAAAAGTTTGAATGCAATACTTGACAAAATAATGCAAAAATTAAGTCAAAATACTTATTGCTGAATAAAATAATCATATATGAATGTTGTCCGAGGTTTAAGTTTTATTTTTGAATTCAAAAGATTTCCCGCTCAACCGCCATTTTGTTTTAGTTTTAACACGTATGTATTGTGATTTTGAATAATTAAAAACAGTCATTTTATTTTTTGTACGTTGTTGTACCTAAAAAGTGATTTGTTTTCATGCGATGAAAGTATTTCAAAAATTTATTTGTCAGTACCGTGGTAGTATTTTTTAAGCATGTTATGACATGCCTTTGGTTGGTTATCAGAATTTTATATTCCTTTTAACGACATAAGTTAAATTGAATTGGAAATTATTTTCCTCATAAGCTTAGAGAAGTGAGGTTACATAAACTATCTATATGTCCGTACCGTGGATGTCAGTACCGTGGCATTTAAATACTTTTTGAACTTTAATTAAATATAATTAAATAATTTCTTGCAATAGTATTTTTTTAACCAATTCTTTTTACAAGAACGGTTCAATACCTCGGACGAGCCAAACAAAAATTATTCCGTGCAATAAAAACGATGTAATAACCCAGCACAAAGAAAAGAGTTGCCATTCAGAAGAACAGACTTCAAAAACGAAAAAGAGATAATTTTTGAAAGAAAAAAAGGGAAGTAGAAATGTCAAGAGGTCAAAACATATTAGACAATCAAGAATCTAAAAAAATATGGTCAAAAAGAGAGAGAACAAATAAAAAATAAAAAAAATAAAAAAGAGTGTCACTCTTCAATTCCAGTTTCAGTACATTTCACCATTTTTATGTTTTTTTTTTTTAAGTTGTAGCAAAATGATTTGATACTCTGACTAAATGAAACCACAAAAACAAAACAAAAATTGTTTTCAAGAAGTTTTAATTTTTGAAAATTTTCTAAAAAATGAATCACAGTTGGCGGAGAATCAACCATATACCCATATTTGTTTTCCTTATGTTAACTTATTTTTGAAGTAAAACCTGTATCTTTGCCTAACACTGCTGACAGATTGCTGACATAACTCATAATGGTAACGTAAATAGCCATCTGCTGGTCAGAGTGAAAACTTGTATCTGGGTTATTGATAAAACCTTGATAGAAACATGGATCCCATTTTGTTTTTGTAAAACGTCCGGAGAAAATAAAGCGCATCTATTGACATCTGCATTGGCATATCAAAAATGAAATGGCGATGAGGGACCTCCATACGTTAAAATTTTTGGCTCGTATTTATATTTACAGCCCAAGCAACCATTTTTTTTTAACAAAAAAAGTTGTGTTCATGTCAGTTCAGCCACTTTGTACAGTGTACACTTGTTTTCGTTAATATCACAACTGGTAGGGCTGGTAGGGCATGGGGATTTTCCTTTCATTGAGCCTAGGGCCGAAGTGGAAAACAAGACGCCCTATGTCCCAACCGTAGTTACCGGACACGATTGGAAGTCTCAATTTTATTTTAATAAAGTAATATTACGCATACGCCAAAGTGTACATTGGAATATCAAACCCTTATGTGCGTGAAGTTAGCACCGCCATTTTTGATTTTCGAAAAAAAGTTGGGCTGTACTGTACTAAACTTGTGCTGGCTTGTGCCGTAAATATTTTTGAAAAATTCGCAAATTTTACGAATGAAATTTTTGCGAAATTTTAAAATTTCGTAAAAAAAAGTTGTGCTGCATTGTGCTCAAAAAGTGCTACTAAGAACCAAAAAGAAAAAAACAAAATTGGCGTAATTGCATCTATTATGGCCAAAACTAAACTTTGCAAAGGGCTGTAGCGTGAAGTTGGCACCGTCATTTTCGATTTACAAAAAAAAGTTGTGCTGTATTGCGCTCAACTTATGCTGCCTTGTGCCGTAAATATTTTTAAGAAATTTGCAAATTTTATGGATGAACATTTTTCAAATTTTGCAATTTTGTAAAAAATTGTAGTTATGCTGTTTTCTGCGCTATTTTTACTGCCATATTCCGAAGAGAAAACAAAAAAATTGGCAAATTTGTAACTTTTACGGCCAGAAAACAGTTTTGCGGAGCGTCAAGTTAGCACCGCCATTTGCGATTTTCAAAAAAAAAAAAAAAATGTGCTGTATTGTGTTCAACTTGTGCTGGCGTGTGCCGTAAATATTTTTGAAGTAGATATTTGCAAATTTGCAAATTTTACGAATGAATTTTTTGCGAAATTTCAAAATGCTACTAAGAACCAACAAGAAAAAAAACAAAAATTCGCATAGTTGCATTTATTATGGCCAAAACTAAACTTTGCGAAGTGAGCACAATGCAGCACAACAATTTTTTTAAGAAATTTTGAGATTTCGCAAAAGTTTCACAGTACCTACAGTACAGCCCAAGTTTTTTTTTTCGGCGGTGCTAACTCCACGCTAAAAAAATGGGAACCCTCTAAAAACCAAACCCTTAGTACAATTTTATAAAAAAATACGGCACATAGCAGCACAAGTTGGGCACAATACAGCACAACCTTTTTTTTTTAAAAATCGAAAATGGCGTTGCTAACTTCACGCCACATCAAACCCTTAGTCGTTCTGATTCGGCTGAAAGTTGTAGGTCCCCTTTATGGCTGGGAACTGTATATCCCAGGCCCTGTTTCTCTACGAGCTGTCACGCCCTCAAAATATAATTTATAAATTGACGGAAAAATAGTTTTATTTTTTCGCGTATTACTCTTAAATATTATCGTAAAATATTTTATTTAAAGTTTCGTAGCTCAAACTTTTTTTAACGATAACTCAAAAGATATCATTATTCAATCACTAAACTTGTAAATAACAAATCTCTCTACAAAAAAATTTTAAATACGATTACCGTTGACCTTGACCTCATTTCAAATAAAAACAAAATAAAATTGCAAAAAAAAGATTCTTAGGGGACACCCGGGTTTGAACCGGGGACCTCTCGATCTGCAGTCGAATGCTCTACCACTGAGCTATATCCCCATATAAAAAATTCTGGTCGAATAAACAGCTCGTGCCTTGAGTAAGAATGAAGACATAAAACAAAGAGTATACTCACAGACGCTTTCAGTTATGTTCATTTTAAAAATCAATTTTCTCATCTTATCACAACAAAAATTATTATTAGCAAAACAATATTGTTTGATAAGATGAGAGTTGATGAGTGATTATTATTATTGTTTCAATTTCAATTATTATTGCTATCGAATAAGAACAAACGAAGTTAATTAATTCAAGTTCTTTAACATTTAGTCTAATTATTATTTAGAACCAGATGGTTATGTTTTAATATTTGCTTAGCCGTTTTGCTATGCAAGTTCATACAGTCGAAACCAAATATGTGTATTGGAAAGTTGGAACTAAAAAAAAGTGAATAAATTAATTTTTCTTTCAAAATTCCATAAAAATTACTAGTACCGTCACATCTGTATGCAATAAAATAGCTACCATTAAGTCTTTTTTTTTTTTTTTTTTTTTATAATTTGCGCGCACTAAAGGGATTTTGACTACCCTTAATATGATGAGACACAGTGCGAGCGATCAGGAAAATAGGGAAGGATTCAAGAGGAGATACCGATGCACATTGGTTTTGAAGCTCTGAATATCAAAATGGAAGGGAAAAACAGAGCCTGGTAAAGCATTCCACATTCGTGTTGTACGGCTAAAGAAAGAATCTCTGTACTTGACAGTACGTCCGAAGTTGGGCTCAAGGGTAAACTGATGGGCATTCCTAAAAGCGCGAGTATTACGGTTGAATTGTTTAAGGGGAGGAATGCAACTGGCTATTTCACTAGAACATTGCTTGTAAAAATAGCGATAAAATAATGAGAGACATGAAACATGGCGGCGATGTTTCAGAGTTGTGATTGTTTGAGTAATAGATCTATCACCTATCATTTTTAAGGCTCTATTTTGTATTCTATCTAAGAGATTCAAGTGAGTTATAGGAGCACCTGCCCAAATGTGGGAGTTATACTCAAGCTTGGGACGGATGAAGGCCTTGTAGATTATAGCCAGATCAGAAGGGGAAAAGAATTTCTTACATCTTCGGAGAAAACCTAAACACTTTGCAGCATTTTTGGCGACGTTGAATATGTGATCGTTCCACAAAAGGTGGTCTGTGATACACATGCCCAGGACTGAAAGCTGGTCAGTTTCCTCGATGCAAGTACCGCTCATGGATAGCGGCATTGAGGGTGGGTTTTGCTTCAGCGACAGCAGACAGCATTGGGTTTTTGAAGCATTAAATTCAACACGGTTTTTAATTCCCCACTAGACAATGCTGTCAAGATCAGAATTTAATGAGCTTATCATACGGTGCCGTTGAAGTTCCACATCCGAAGGACAGGGATGTGAATCTAGAAACGAATATGAAAAGCTGAGGGTGCTATCGTCAGCAAAACAATTTAATGGATTAGAAGTTTCAGACAAGAGGTCATTAATGAAAATGAGAAAGAGAGTCGGAGACAAAACGGAGCCCTGGGGCACACCAGCATTTATTTTATGAATATCAGACTTGTAACCATCCAAGACGACTTGTATTGAACGATCCGAAAGGTAATTTCTAATCCAAAGAAGAAGAGATTCATCGATACCAAAAGCACGCATTTTCGATAAGAGAGCTTGATGCCAAACTCTATCAAATGCCTTTGAAATATCAAGTGCAATAATCTTACTTTCTCCAAAACGATGTAAAGATTTGTTCCACTGTTCGGTGAGATATACCATCAGATCACCAGTGGACCTATTGCTACGAAAGCCATACTGTCGGTCATTAAGAAGCTTTCGTTCTTCAAGACATTTCTTAAGCTGGTAATTAATCAGCGTTTCCATGACCTTGGAAAGAAGGGACGTAAGTGCAATTGGACGATAATTAGAGGGAGAAGAAGATACGCCTTTCTTAGGGACAGGCTGGACAAATGCTGTTTTCCATCCACTCGGAAACAGACCAGTAGAGTAGGACAGATGGAAAAGCTTACGCAGTGGTTTTGCCAGCGTTGAAGAACACCTCTTCAGAACAATGGGAGGGATACTATCTGGGCCAGCGGATTTGTGTGCATCGAGATCTTTTAAAACTCTTGCTACTGCACGAGTGCGAAAGAAGATTTGTCCCATAAAATCATTGGCGCTCTCAAGTACAGGTGGAGTCATGACACTCTCTGGTAGCGTCGAATTAACAGCAAACTGTGCTGCAAGCAAATTGGCTTTTTCTTGTGAGCTTACATAGGGAGTGTCATTAAAGACGAGTGTTGGAACCGCGGACGAAGTAGTATTTCGAATGTTTTTTACAAATGACCAAAAATTTTTACTACCTTTGGGACATTGTAGTATTTTTTGCCGTAATTTTTGGTCATGCAAAAATTTGGTTCTTTGAATATGACCGTTGCAGGTCTTTCTATCTTGTTTAAACTTCTTCCGGTTTTCCTCAGTAGGGTTGGCTTTATAACATCGGAAACTTACTTCTCTGACCCTAATAACCTCTTTACAGCTCGAATCAAACCAAGAGTTTTCTTTCGGTTTGATAGATTTTATCCTATTCGGTATAAAATTTCTCATCCCGTAAAGAATTAAGTTTGTTATCATATCTGCACTGGAGTCTACGTCACTATCGAGGAAGCATAGTGACCAGTTAAAGTTCCTGAAGAAATCATTGAGACCGTCCCAGTTGGCTTTCTCGTATTGCCAAACGGTTCTCTTGGGGGTTTTCTCTTTAACTGAGGTTTTTTGGCACGAGAAATTTGCAGATATGACACAATGGTCTGATGTGCCTAGAGGTGATAATACACTTACAGTGTATTTATCAGGGTCAGAGGTAAGAAACAAGTCTAGAGTGTTCCCGGATTGACCTGCAACGTCAGGGATTTGAGTTGGCTCGTCAACAAGCTGAGTCAGTTGGTTTAACTCAGCGAAGACCTCAACATACCTTCCTTCGGGTGTTATCTGGCCCGAAAAGCGAAGCCACGAAGAATTGTGTATATTGAAATCGCCCGCAATGACGATTTCAGTGTGAGGATAATGGGCAACAATTCTTTGAATGGAGTCGGACAGAGCATCAAACTCGTTAAAAGTTGAGTTTCTGTCCAAGTTTGGGCTTCTATAAATAAAACAAGTGTGAATGATGTGCTTATTGACCGAAAATTTAAGCCACATGAAGTTAAAGTTTGTGTTTGAGCACAAACCATATTGAGGCTGAAGTTGGTACGCGACATCGTTTCTTATATAGACGGCGAGACCATGGTGGGGAAAGAATAATGGCACTAAGTTATACCCATGGAGATTGAATTCCGTGTAATCGGTATTGTCACCCACTTGGGTTTCACTTAATGCCAAAACAGCTGGCCTGTTTAATGCAGTGTAGACATACGCAGAATAGAAATTTTTTCTTAGCCCACGAATGTTGCTAAAATCGACCCTAAAATTACCCACCATTCTTAAATATTCAAAAACTTACAAAACCAACCCAGACGAGTATCTAAGATGAGTGTCTACTCTATGCTCCAATTTGACTTCACAAAGCAATTTATTACTAGTGTTATGCCTTAGTAATAAAAAGTTCTGCTCCGCCCCTGGTTACATATTAGACAAACAGCTATCCGCCCGAGAATCAAATTGGCTTAGTCACTGCATGTACTGTGTGGGATACCCCATGCAAAACAACAATAACTAAACCAAATCGACTGTGAAAGATGAAAGGAAAAAAGAGAAGGATTACCGCTCGTTGTCCGTTAACGCACTTCCCAAAACTACGAATTTCTATCTACTAATTTAACAGATTTTTTTTTATATGCAAATAATTAAAGTATACCTATGTACTAACATTCGTAGAAATTCGTGGTTTTGGGAAATACATGAACAGAAATTTGTGGATATTTTTTTGTTTTAATTCTGAAATATTTCATCAACTTTTGTATTGATCTATCCTCCAAGTTGTCTTGCATGTCTTCATTTACACAACACAACCCAACACGTTTTTTTTTGTCAATATATTTTTTTAGAACCAAACGTAACGGTACATGTCAGATTTTTTAAAAATAATCTTACATTATCATTATCTTCTCAAAGATGGCTCCACAACTTGTCTTTCAGAAAAAATTAAACATAGTCCATATTAGCCTTAAATCAGAGGATTTTTTTTCTCAACCCTCCCTACACGCTCTAGCTTTTTGTCACATTTTATACGAATCACCCTGTATAATCGAAATAACATGTTTCGTACCTTCGACCCCGTATGATTAATGTTACTTACTTACTTATCCGGCTCCCGATCCATGAAGGGGCTCTGCCTGAGATATTGCGGTCTTCCATCGGTTGCGGTCCCTCGCACGCTCCCTCCAGTCGTCGAGCCCAAGCGCTCTTGCGTCTGTGACCGCCTGGTCCCTATAGCGGAGGTTCGGTCTTCCTGGTCGTCTCGAACCTGGGGGCTGGAATTCGAAGATTTTCTTGGCTGGAGCCTTGTTGTCCAGTCGCTCGATGTGGCCGAGCCAGTGTAGTCGACGTGTTTTGGCTCTTTGGACTACATCCACATCTTGGTACAGCTCGTACAATTCACGATTGAATCTTCTCCTCCAATCGCCCTCATCGCATATAGGACCAAATATCCGCCGAAAAATTTTTCTCTCGAAAGTGCCCAGTATCAATTCCCCTTTTTTACTTATCGTCCAGCACTCGGCGCCGTAGAGAGAGTAGAACTGGTAAAATTAGCGTTTTGTATAGCGTGCACTTTGTCTTTCGAGAAAGTAGTTTTGAACCCATTTGTTTGGCCAAGCCGAAGTAGCAGCGGTTCGCTAGGGTAATTCTTCGTCGGATTTCCACTTAGGTGTCGTTCGTGGAATTGATGTTTGTTGCGAGGTAGGTGAACTCCTTGACTACCTCGAAATTACTGCTGCCAACAGTGACGTTTTGTCCTAGGCGATGAACAGATGAGGCTTTGTTTGTTGATAGCATATACTTTGTTTTGTCCTCATTCACTTCAAGACCAACGCGTTTCGCCTTTGCATCAATAGCTGTGAGTGCTTTAAGTACAGCTCTCTTGGAGCGTCCGATAATGTCGATAACGTCCGCATAGCCAGATAGAAGATAGTGCCTTCCATGTTAACCCCACTCTTGCGCACTATCTGCTCCAGGACTAGGTTGAAGAAATCACATGATAGCGCATCTCCTTGTCTGAACCCAGTACACGTCTGGAATAACTCGGATGAACTGTAACCCATTTGCACGTTGCACCGCGTATTTTGTAACGTCATGCGGCATAGCTAGACCAGTTTTTTCAGGATCCCGAGTTCCGACATCGCCAATAGAAGCTCTTGGTGACTTATGCTATCACATGCGGCTTTGAAGTCGATGAATAGGTGGTGGATCTCAACTTGAAATTCGTTGCTCTTTTCCAGGATTTGCCTTTATGTGAAGATTTGGTCTATCGTTGATCTGCCTGGCCTGAAGCCACACTGGTACGTGCCGATCATAGTGTTGCAGAAAGGTTTTAGACGCTCACATAGTACGTTGGATAAGATCTTGTAAGCAACATTAAGCAGGGATATGCCTCTGTAGTTCTTGCAGGACATAGGATCGCCTTTTTTGTAAATTGGGCATATGGAGCTATTTGACCAGTCGTCGGGCATACTTTCCTCCTCCCAAGCTTGGTTGATGAGCTGGTGCATGCACCCTACCAGAACATCTCCTCCATACTTGAAGAGTTCCGCAAGTAGGCTATCCGAGCCGGCGGATTTGTTGTTCTTAAGCTTGTGGATGGCTTTCTTAACCTCTTCAGTACTGGGCGCTAGGACTGATGGATCTTCATGGGCTGGTCTTATGCTTCTTTGTTCTTCTGTTGCCTCCTCTACATAATGCCCATTAAGCAGTTGCTGAAAATGCTTCTTAAACACGTCTACAATTCCCTGTGCTTCGGTGACTAGGTTCCCTTCGCTGTTTCGAAGAGCTTGCGTGCCAGTCCTATAACCAGATGCCAGTTGATTGGCTTTTTTTTTACATTTTCGTAATACATTCCTTGACATTTTATCTGTAGGAGTTATGGTTCGTGAGATATTCCTTAAAAACCGTTTGGAAGGCTTTTGACCAATCATGAAATTGTTAGCGGTGCTCATATCGATAGGGACTTTTTACATTTTCCTAGGTACCTATTAGACTAAGAGCCCACAGCAGATTTTGGGTGTGATCGATAGCAAAAAAAGAAGTATAGGCGTCGAAAGCTTCATTAGAGGCTATTCAAAAAATCAAGGTCTTGCAGTCCACAATTGGGGCCTTTGCGAGAAATAGTGCATCAAAAAAAAATATGAATGCAACTTCGAGAATAATCGTGTTAGCCGAAATTGGTTTTCACCCCTCCCTAGATAAGCTCCGCGGATCCCATATCACGGAATCAGAGATCATTTGAGTGTTTAATTCGCCCTGCCAGACTGTTTAAAAAAACTATTTTTCACTTAGAATTTTGAATTTTTTAATTGGTCCGGTAGAGCGAACTATACACTCAAAAGGTCTCAGATTCCGTGATATGTGATCCAAGGAGCTTATCTAGGGAGGAGTGCAAACCAATTTCAGCTAAAACGATTATCCTCGAAGTTGCATTCATATTTTTTTTTCGATGCACTGTTTCTCGCAAAGGCCCCAGTTGTGGACTGCAAGACCTTGATTTTTTGAATAGCCTTTAATGAAGCTTTCGACGCCTATACTTCTTTTTTTGCTATCGATCAAACCCAAAATCAATCTGCTGTGGGCTCTCGGTCTATATTGTTTACCAAAATTCTCAAAAAAACTATTTTTTTAAAAAATATTCCAATTTTTTTTTTGAAAACTTAATGTTCGCACGATGGGCATTAGCTCATCGCATGTATAGCGTGCGTCAAAATGAAGAGGTGGAGAAGGGCTCACACAACTTTCTCTGTGAATGCCCCAGCCTAGCTAATCGGAAAATACTTTTTCGACGAATTGGATGACATCTCTGTTTTGCCTCTTAAGAACGTCTTGAAATTCATTCAGAATTCGGAATAGTTCAGGGAGGTCCCTCACACCTATACTTCCACTAACTGGACCTAGAATACTTCCTTGTGGCACTCCAGCCACTATTTCTTTGTAATTTTAATATTCATTTTCGTTTCTTACACACAAAATTCTGTTATCTTGATATTCTTTTAGGATTTTATAAAGTCCCTCTAGGAAACAAAAATTACATTTGGTCTTCTAGACATTTATTACTATTTGACAAGAAAAAAAAAACAAGATTCGTGAGTTTCATTATGGCGAATGTAAGTTATTCTATAAATTGATGTGATGTCATGTCTATTCATTTTATTGAAACAGCATCAAAGAATATAGTTTTCTCTCTCTTTCTCTCTCTTATACTATCTTCTCATTCATATTCCATCATCATCATCTATCAAATGCAATTCACTACCTGAAAAGCTGTCAAATAGTATTCAAAAGTCACATCACCTGTCAAACTATATCAATAGCCATTAATTTGCAAACAAACTCTCCGTGTGCCGACAATCATTCTCCTTCTAGTTGACTTCCTTTATAAGGTTAAACTTACTACACCATGTATCTATGCATGTTTATACAAAATATATAATTTAATCACATGCAGCATAACGTAACATAGACAACATTGTTTCGCACTCACTTCGTCCTTTCAATCAACTGTCATGTTTCAAAGTATATTCAGCTCTATATACCTCCCATAGTCATCATGTCAAGAGAAGCTATTCTATGTGTACATTTTTAGTAGTAAACGAAGTAGGTAGAAATCTCAAATAAGATTTATTAAAACAAACACGCCCTACCTATAAATTGCAAAAAAAAAAAAACAAAAAAGAAAAAAAAAAAATGAAAAAATCACAGGTTAAAAAGTTCACTGACACATTCCACCTGGTAGGATTAAGTACTGGAGTGTAAATTTTCGCACGAACTCTGAATAATTCCAATTATCGCAACCAGTCGATAAGAAAAAAAAAAAAAAAAAAAAAAAATAATAAAACAAAGGAAGAAAACATAGCTCCGGAAACATTTGAAGTTCCGGAATAGGTAGGAACTGTGTATAAAGGCTAGTCATGTACTCGTAGAAAAAAATGCTTTATTTGATTTTTTTTTGTTATTAAACGTTTTATCTCATTCGATTAAATCGAAGATGAAGAATGTTGATCCCACATTAATGTTTCTGCTTGATACATATGGATATGGATTACCAAAATTTAACGCCATACGCTGTCGTTTTTAAAAAAAGTACTTAAAATCCAAAAATGATCCGAGTTATGTGTTAATTATGCCATTAGAAATGTCAGTTTTTATTATTAGCTGTCACTGCTGGAGTAATAAAAGGTTTGTTCGTTAAGCCCTTAAGTCATGTTAGGATTGCGTTGGTTTCTTAAAAAAAACTGAGCTCAAAGTCGCTCTGGACTCGCTATATACTATGCACCTGGAAAATTGCAAGTTTTTGTCAAGTTAAGTGTAGGCTCTGGAAAGTTTTTCATTTTGAGAGAATCTAGTCAAGGAAAACTTGTTAAATATTCGTGAGGCCCTACTTATAGTATCCCATCAGAAATACCCCGTTTGTAAAAAAAAAACAAAACTTTTCTACATACAATGGTCCGAATAATCAAAGTGTTCCCCAGAATCGAATCCCAAATCATCCCAAATCCCATTCGCAGCAAAAGGTTACATAACTGGCGAGTCCCTAGAGAATTTTTATAGTTACCTAGGATCTTGTTAGCTTTGATTCAAAACTTTTAAGGGTCTCGTTAAGAACTTGATTTCCAAGTGAGTAGGTTTTAGTTGCTGAAATTATTTGAGATAGCAAATGTGTAGCTGTCAAATTAACATATATTTTTCTTTTCCTGCAGTTAGTAAGATTTTGATCTATTTCTGCGTGCATTAAGAATCAAACAAATTGGAAACTTTTTGTGGTGTGGATTGTGAAACAAAAAAGTTTTTGTTGCTGTCATTCACTTTGAATGTCAAACACACAATTGCATGTTTTTTGAGAACCAAAAAACCTATTTTTTTGGGTTGTCAAGTTTCACTTCATTACTTTTTCTTCGCGACATAAAAATGTTTATTTTAATCCCAAACTTTGAGTTTGGATCGTTTTTTTCTAATAATGGATAGAAATTACTATTTTTCCTAAAAAAACGGTATTTACTAGATTTAGAATTGACCATTTTTAAAGTCGCAATATCTTGGAATTGAGCTCTCGTATGGAAAAAATCTCATCGAACTTCTAGAGGAAATTATTATCTGTACGATAAGCATAAATTGTGCTTTAAACCCTACGCCGCGGCCGCGCCGCCCCGTGCCGTTAAAAACTTTGTTTTAAGTTGTTTTCGTGGCCTTTTACCGTAAAGCCAAAAACCAAAATTTTCGTCATATAAGCCTTTTTTAAAATGGTGATATCTTCTTTACGATCAGTCGGAGGACAAAAAGTTCCTTAATCTTTTCTGTAGAAAATTGCACGATCTACAAGTTTTGACTGACTACCGCGCTCCTACAATGAGCCTCAGTAAAGATTTTAAAGTCTTATTCCCATCCAGAGGGGACTGGGATGATGACGCCGTGACGAGAGACTTCGACACAACTATCTATACTGATGGCTCAAAGATGGAGTGCGGTGTTGGCTCAGGAGTCTTCTCTGAGTCTCTCAACATCTCCAAGTCATTTCGGCTACCGAATTTCGCTAGTGTATTTCAAGCTGAAATACTGGCAATCAGGGAGGCTTGCAAGATGCTAAAAGCAGATCCAAACCAAAATCGTAATACAGCCATCCTTACAGACAGTCAGGCGGCTGTTAAAGCCATTGATTCGGCTACATCATCCTCTAAATTGGTCCAACAATCCCGAGATGAGCTCGCAAGTCTAAACATTAACCTCAAGGTCACTCTTATCTGGGTTCCTGGTCACAGTGGCATTGAGGGTAATGAACGGGCAGATGAACTAGCCAGGCAAGGATCAGCCCTTCACATCTCACTTGCGGAAAGAGTCTACATTCCCCTTGGAGTTGTGAAGGGCAATATATTGTCAATTTTCCTTAGGGAATCTAACCGTAGGTGGAGCAGTTTGACCAACTGCAAAATATCCAGAACGATCTGGCCCGCCTTAAATAAATCCCGAACAATTGATCTCATATGTAGACCCAGGCGGGACATAGCCAGGGTCGTAGCAACCTGCACTGGACACTGGCCAATTGGAGAACATGCGGCGAGGCTGGGTATTCCTTACAATACTCACTGTCGCAGTTGTGGAGACCAGCAAGAAAAGGAAACAGTCCTACATTTTCTCTGTAAATGTCCAGCTCTAGCCAGAATGGCACAATCGTTTGGAATGGCTTTTTTTGACGACTTAAACGAACTTTCCGAAATGAAGATCAAAGACTTGATCTCTTTTCTTAACGCCACGAAATGGTTCTGAGACAGAAATCTGTTGCGTTCTGCATCATGTTCCCCCCCAGATCCAAAGTCCGCGAGTAATCGGAACCCGGGTTTCTGAGGAGCTTCATGATGCTCAATGGCAATGATGACCACATGATCTGATCGATCGCTCCGTTGCTACTCTACAACCTGCCGAGCTCGGCATAATGTGGCAAGCTCGGGCGAGATGCGATCCGATCGAGTGAGTGTCCTATGACCCCAACTCACAAGATACATTAACCATACTCCACAGCCGTCCTATTTCAAAGCAAGGAACGCTTTTATCTACTTTCATACACAGGTCAAACGAGTTATGGTATCAAAACGGCGCAATCCAGCGCTAATTGGGCAACAGCGAGTGTTACGCTCTTGCCACCATTTTTACCTACCCTACCTACAAGTTTTGTATTATCGACACGTTTACTGCGATTTTTTTTTTTTTGGTCTTAATTGCGATATAGGTACTAAAAATAAGGCAAGTTTTGGATTCGTGCAAAAAAAAAATTTGAGATAACAATCAAACATGATATTACGATGAGAGCACCAAAAAAATGGGTGGCACAATTCTGTCTGTCTGTCTGTTCGTCTACAGCCCAAACGGCTCGATCGATTTTCTTCAAACTTGGTACATAGTGGTTTTTGCTGATTATGCCCACAAGTTTTTTTAATTTTTTTTTAGAACCAAAAATAACGGTAGATTCCTGCCATACAATTTTTTTTAGCAATTTTACATAATCGTATTTTTCTCAAAAACGACTCGACAACTTTTCTTAAAAAAAAATTGATAATATTATTTTAGTAAAGGCTTCCTTTGGGTGGAAAACCATTTTTAAAAAATGCTTATTAATGGTACCCCCCAAAGAACCATTTTTTTAGTTTTTGATTTTCTTCAAAACGATACGACCAATTTCAATTATTTTTTTTTATACAGAAGCTTCCAAAAAATGTAAATAGTTTTGTGTACCAAAATTTTTGAGAAAGTATTTTTTGGATTTTTAAAAAAATGTTTCAATTTTTTTTTGGAAAATCAAATATTTCGAAATGCACAAGATCGATTTTTTTGAAATTCGATATTTAAGGCTCATTTGCTGATACGAAACTTAAATATTTAAGTAGAACATAAGCGCTTATGTGACAGTTTACGCAGAGAAAAAAGAAGAACATAAGCTTTTAAGCAGGACATAAATACTTAAGTATCGTATCAGCAAACGGGTCTAAAAGTACTTTCTAAAATATTTTTCGAAAAAATTTTACATTTATGAAAAAATAACAGTACCTTCCATACAAAAGTTAAAAAACCGCAAAGGAAAATATTTTTTTGCTTAAAAACGACTCCTACGATTTTGATTAAACTTTTTTCATATACTTAAATTAGTTCGATCTACTACTAAAAATTATAAAATTTTACATTTAGCAACTATTAATAGTAGGTACCTGTCATAGAACGTATTTTTTTCTTTTGAATTTTCTCGTTATCGGCTAAACGGATTTAGATGAATTTTTTTATATACAAATTTCAGATAAGATTAAATAACATTGCATATCAAAATTTTCCAAAATTTTTTTTTTGGATTTTTTAAAAAAGTTTCAACATTTTTTTTTGAAAATTCGATATCCCAAAAACGGGTTGACAATTTTTTTTTCAAATTTTTTTTTAAGTGTACATAAATATATACTTTAGATTTGCATACCAAAATTTGTTTTTAAAAATGCTTTAAGAATTTTATATATACAAAATTATTTTTTTAAAAAACCGTTCCAACGATTTAAAACTTTTTTTTCCCATTAGATTATATTCAATCAAGAATTAAGATGACATTCTTTTTTTTCACCTCAAACTGTCAGAAGAGTTGTTTTAGCCAATTTAATTGTCGTATTTCATGCTTTTCTACATTTTTCTCTCATATTTTCCATGTTTTTATATACAATTTTCTTTAACCCGCAGTGTCTTAAACATAAGAGCAAGTACGTACGACCCAGTCGTGCATTTTATGTTTTCTCAACCCACCCTTCACGCTCTAGCTTTTTGAAGCATTTGATGCGAATCACCCTGTATTAACGAAATACCATGTTTCGTGATCTTCGAACCCATGTGATTAATGTAGTGGAGCCCAAATCGATATGGATCTTTCCCAAAACATTTAAATAAATCCCTGTATATATGTTTAAGTAAGATTTCCTAATTTTCTTGGGGGAAACCACACATGAAAAACTCACCTTGTACTCAACCTCAAAGGTGGTGTAAAAAAGTACACTTTATATAGAAACATAAAATCCGTAACGGTTACTGTTATAAAAAAAAATTACTTGACATTTTTTGTAGGAAATTTTCTAAGCTAAAACCTATTTCTTGAAATTTTTCTGTAAGAGTTACTGTTCGGAAGATATTTCATAAAAATCGTTTGGGGGGCCTTTGACCCCCGTAAAATTGTTAGCGGAGCTCATATCGATAGGGCTTTTAAAGTTTCCTTTAGAATGCAAATCTCTTTGTGTATTTTTCTGTTTGTATTTCTCTCAACTCAAATGTCAAAAACAAAAATCATAGGTACCCCCTGTCTTTTTATATGCTTGACGTTGTGGAGTGAAATTTCGTTAGTCGAATTGAAAAGCTTTTCAACTTTGCATGCTGAAATTTTAAAATAGTATCGATGGAAGATTTCATCAAGATTTACACGAAAGCTCTAAATCTCAAAACCGTTTGGGTAAATGTGAAAATCCGAGATTTCGCTTCGCTGCGTGAGAACAAAATACTACATATTAATTATTTAGTTTCGACATCGTTTTTTACTTGCGATATAGGTACTATAGGGCTAGTTTTGGATTTGTGCAAAAAAAAATTTCGAGATAACAATCAAACATGACATTACGATGATAGAGAACACGAAAAAAGTGGGTGGCACAATTCTGTCTGTCTGTCTGTCCGTACCTCAACTACAGCCTAAACCACTGAAGCGATTTTCTTCAAATTTTGAACTTAAGGTTTTTTTGTAACTCTCCAGAGGGGAAATTGAATTTTTTTTTTTAGCTCAAAAAATAACGGTACTTGCCATACAACCGTTAAGGAAAAGCTTATTTATCTCAAAAACGGCTCCAACGATTTTGATAAAAAAAAATCAGTGTATTATTGTAGATATGATATACCTTTAAGTAAGAAAAAAAATCACCAAAATCATTTATTAACGGTACCTGTCATATAACGGTTTTTTTTATTTTTGATTTTCTCATTAACCGCTCATCCGATTTCAATGATTTTTTTTGCGCAAAAGCTTTGTTAAAATATAAATAATACTGCATACCAAAATTTTTGAAAAAATAAATTTTGGATTTTTAAAAAAAGATTCAAAATTTTTTTTTGAAAATTCAATATTTCAAAAACGGGTTGATGAATTGTTTTGAAATTTCAGTTTTAAATGTATATTAATATATACTCAAAATTGGCATACCAAATTTTTTTTTGAAAAATGTTACAAAAATTGTATATATAAAAAATTAATTTTTAAGAAAACGGCTCCAACGATTTTAAATTTTTTTTTTTTGCATATATTGATATTTTTTTAAGTAATCAAATGGCATACTTTTTTTGGCGCTCTAAGTTATTTATCAGGCTGTTTAAACAATTAAAAGAACGATTTAAATGCTTTTTTATACTTTTTCTGTAATTACTTGAATATTTTTTAAAGTTCTTAAGTTCCACACAACTTGAACATAAGAGCAAGTACGTGCGATCCAGTCGTGCATTTTTTTTTGACCAATTCCCTACGAACTTAAAAAGAAAAAACACGCTTTTATGCTAGTATCTGGAAAAATTGCTCAGAAAATGATTTTTACACATATCTCGAAAACGCTTCCTTAGAAAAAAAAAATAATTTTTTGTTTCCGTGTTCAGCGACCCAAAATAAGTCTAGAAATTTTTTTTTTCTAAAGACCCTACCATGGCCCGAAATTTTAATTATGTGAAAAAGAGTGTAGATTTCTCCAAATAATCTACTACAATTTATTATCAATGCTCTCGAAGAGCGTACTGCTAGAAGTAAATTTCTCGTTTGTGATTTCGTTGTGTCATGTTTTTAAAGGATTCTTCGTTTCGCATATAAGTAGCGTTCTAGGCTAAATGGTGCTCTTGAACTAAATCCTGTTCAGCTTTTCATAGCATCTGCTCTGAGCATCTACTCCATTTTATTAATATACTATTCAATGTTTCATGATTCAATTTAAGAAAACAGCGAGTAAATGCGACCTAGTAATTCCCTTTATCTATCGATTTTCGAGCATTTCAATCAGATAACTCACTTTCGAACAAAAAAAAAAAAGAAAATAAAAAAAATTCTTTAAGAATTAGGGGAGTGATTTGCCAATCCCAATTCCCTCTAAGTGGGAGCCAAAAGAACGTCACAAATTATTGTTTACTATAAAATGCACTCAATTCCGTGAGATTGATGTTATTTTAGCAGCACAATCATTTTGAATCAACAACGAAATAAAGAAAAAAAAAATTGACGATGATGATGAAGAAGAATGGAATTAATGGTATTTTTGAGGTGAAATTGATGACGGACGGACGGGTTGGTTGTGCTGCAATAATTAAACTATTTTTAGATTAATTTTCTTGTATTGTTTTCTATTTTAAGAAAAAAATAAAAAAAATCGTAGGTACTTTTTTAATTTTTTTAATATTTATTGCGATTCAGAAAGGATAAGACAAAAATACTTTTAATTTTGTTTGTTTCATTAATTTTTTATAATTTCAATCTATTTTTGAGTTTTGAATCTGCAAAGAGCTTTGAAGTAGATAAAAGTAGTTTTAGAGCTTAATATAGATGTTAAGGAATAAAGTTATTTTTATCTGAACGTTGGTGAACTTTTGGGATATTACTCGAAGTACAGTTAAAGATTACATACATTATGTATGTAGGTCTTCGCTTCTTTCTAGAAAAGCATACTAAGGACTGTACCTGTAAACTTGAAATACTGGTACTCGTTAAATATAGGGTAATGTTTTACATTCGTAAAAAAATCAAAATTAAGTGTTTTGTTTCCAACCAGGACATCACGATGGGAGCGAATACGAAAAAAGTTGTTCCCAAATCCCATCCTTCTGTCTGTCTGCCTATCCAAACCTAAACCTAAACCAATCAAACAATGTTGTTCCAACTTCAAAAACTAAAATCAAACAAAATACTATAAAATCCTTTTTCATCAATGCATTTAAGAGACTGCGTAAAGTTACAATGCCTCTAAACACAGTTGGTAATTCGTTAAAGTTATGTGACGTTGAATAGATCTATTTTAAGCTAAACGCGTTCAGAGGTTGAATAGTGGCTATATAAGGATATTTTAGTATGATATCGAAACGTAATAGATTTATCTTTATCTTATTTGACACAAGGACGTTGTAGCTAAAATGTGTCTGCAAATATTTTAAGTATAAGGACTATGCAACGTTTACTAAAGCCTTAATAAGGGCTTATATATTGCGTTACTCTTCACCCGTTGAGAGATGTTTAAGCGAATTTTAATGAATACGGCTGTAAAAGTATAGCTCTGTGGGTTATAGTTTTATGAAATTTTCATTTTGTCCCTAAATACAATATTTATAGCGAAACCAAACCAAACCAATTTTAAAAATTTAACAATAAAAAAATAACTTTACTCATAAAATAGAATCAAGTAGATTACGCGAAATTTTTCAACTATAAATCTTTGTATTCCCGCAGCACAACACAAATAAAAAAGCCATAACTTTTGCCTCCCTCAAAAATAAGATTTTTCCTATAAACCTCATCAGACAGTCCATCAATTCAGGAGCCACACAAAAGCACACGAACATTTAATCATTTAAGCTTGCAACCTGAGTTGAAGGAAATATGATGCACATCACACATAAAACTAAAACTATTGCATGCGGTTTTTTTATTTTACAACCAACGTCCATTCGTTACAATTTTTTGTTTCATTTATTTATATCCTCAACCAATAAATCTTTTGAACTTCATGTATTTTGCCATGAAAAAGCATACTTTAATAAAAGTTGTAGAAAAATATAAAAAAAGCAAAGCATTTGTCCTTACCAACTATTCATGAAGAATAGAAATTAAACCTACTTTTCGGTCGCACGTATTTGCGCTTTTCAACACTAAGAGTAACTTAAAAAACTATTAGAAAAACACTAACTTAACGTTAGGGTGGCCGTTAAAAAAACGTAATCGTGCAGAGGCCAAAATCGGCATGAAGAAACAAAAATTCATGATTGTCAAGTTGACAAAGCAACTTTGACGAATTGAAAAATGGGTAAGTGGATAATTTGCTGTTAATTACTCGTTTATTAGTTGTGACAATTTAAAATTTTTCGTTCAATGATTACTATGTTTTTTTGGGTGCTTTGCTAACAAGTAAGCAAAGCACGAGCACCCTTTCGAAAATCAGTAAAAACTTATACCAGATGGCTTATTAGTTGGGACAAATTCAATTTGACCGTGCAATGTTTTCTATGCTTTATTTGGGTGCTTTGCTAAGTTGATATCAATTTAGCAAAGCAACTCTCACGGATCTAAAATGGATAGGTGCATAGTTTGTCGTTAGTTGTTCTTTAATTAGTGGTGACAATTTCAAATTTCTCGTTCTATGTTTTCTATATGTTTTTTTTTTGTAAAAGTGCTAAAACTTATAAAATTTGATATTATAGTAGGTACTTCATAATTTGCCGTTAATTAGTTGTGAAAAAATCAATTTTGTCGTGCGATGTTTTCTATGTGTTATTGGGTTATTTATTTTCTATGACTGTCAAGTAAGCAAGGCAACTTTGAAGAATCTTAAAATGGGTAGGTCGATAATTTGCCATTAATTAGTCGTTAATTGGTTGTGCCAGTTTCGGATTTGTCGTTCAATGTTTTCTATGTTTTTTTTTTTGGTGCTTTGCTAACGTGACATAACTCAAAAAGCGCTAAAAACTTCTTATACTAATTGTCTTAAGCCTAAATAATTTGCCTTTGGTTAGTCTTTAATTAGTTGTGAAAAATTGATTTTAATCGTGCAATGTTTTCTGTTTTTGGTTTTGGGTCCATTGGTATCTTGATATCAAGTCAGCAAAGAATCAAATAAAACGGGTAAAAACTGTTTTAACCCAATGGTCTATAGCTTAATAATAAAAAAAAATATTGAATGAACAACAACAACTTGTGTGTGTTACCACCAAGTATACAGGCTGGAGTTATAGCTATTTCACGAGAGCCACCTCGATCATCAGACTCCTTTAGTGGTGCTTATGCTGTTTTCCATTGGACGTCCGGAAGCGTCCAGAATCGTCCGGAACGCTTCTGAAACCGTTTCATTGGCACAAAAAATACTCTTCTGACGATTCTGAGGAGAGAAAATTGATTCTTGATTTGAATTCAGAAGACACTCAGAAGCACTAATACATGCAACACGAAACTTCAACAAAAATTCACTCAAACGTCAAAACAAACTGCAGTGCAACTTCATATTTTTTGTTCATCCCATTCGAATTAATTGTACACTCGAAAACAATGAATTTAATAAAATTTAATAAACAAATTAAGAAAAACAAAAAGAAAAATTATTATTTGTAAGTAAGGGGTGGGTACACTATTGTTTTTAATTTCACTTTTTGTGTGCCAGCAAAAAGTTTCTATTTAATGATTCACTAATACAGAGACGAAACTTCAAAATTGAGTAGAAGTAACAAGCACTGTTCCATTGGATTCAGAATGAGTGTCTTCTTGAGTGAAACCAATGGAAAACGACATTAGTCTGGTTATGCTCGTATTAATTGAAAAACTCTTTGCCGTCATCTGGGAGCGAACCGTGAACCTTGCAATTCAGAGGCCGATTCACTACACACCGCGTCACTGAAGCCACATGGTCTGCTCAATCCCAACGCAGGTTTCGTTGTTTATCAATTTCAACAGCGACTAGCATTTTTATTAACACGCCCAAGCTTACCATGGTACTGACAAATCATTTGTTGACCCCCATTCTTCGAATGAAAACATATCACTCTTAGAGTACAACAACGTTAAAGAAATAAAACGACTTTTGTTGTCTATACATTAATAGTGCCACTTTTAGAAAACCAGCATACAAACGTCTTGAAACTAAAACAAAACGGCGCGGGCCCAAGTGACGTTTTGCGTCTCAAAAATCTGTAACTTTTTTGTCTTGTGAGATAATACGCTGAAATTTCGCACATATCTTCTTGAATATACGGCCAACAAAATAATGTAAGTTTATAAAGGTTAAATGTATGCTATTTTTATTTAAAAATTATTCAAACAATTGGCTCGAGTACGATAACTCAGGCGCCAAGAAATAATAACGGTTTTTTGTAGAACAGTTCAATACAAGCATTTTTTACTATGGGAGGGGGGTCTATCTCACCACGTTTGGGCGGGAGGGGCAATTTCATAAAAACAGTACCAAAAATGTAAAAAAAATATTAAAAAATAACGGTAATACTTCTAACAAAGTATTATACCTTCTTTTAAAACCAATACTCTGTTCTATCAGCCAGTTTTTGAATCAAGTGAAATCTATGCATGGTTTTTGAAAAAATTAATTTTAAACTCAAAATTTGCGAGAAAAAAGCATAAAAAAAGGATTAAAGTGTAATTTCTCAAAATTATAAAATTATATATAATTTTTTTCTGAAATTCGTTGCTCTAATTAATTCTTAATCAAAAACTGAAAACTGGATGATTCTATGTCTTCTAGTTTTTGAAAAAATCGATAATTACTATAACTACTTTTGTATGGGATGTTTGTTTTTTGCTTGCTTACGTATTACGGCTGGCGTATAAACAGTGTGGTATGCAACCCCCCTGCTTGGGCACATTATAGGATTTGGGGTAGGTGCGAGGTTGGGTGTATGCAAAGTTTCTTTTGCATTTAAAGAATCTGGATTAAGGAAACATATACAAAGCAGTTGTAATGTTCAAAGTATGCATACCCACTTAGATCATAAAAAAAAAACGAGCAACCATTCGAGTTTTGTACGGTAGTAGTTTAAGTAATTTTCAATTTTCTCAAAAACTAGAAGACATAGAATCATCTTGTTTTCAGTTTTTGATTAAGAATTAATTAGAGCAACAAATTTCAGAAAAAAAATGATATATAACTTAACAGTTTTGAGAAATTACACTTTAAACCTTTTTTTTATGCTTTTTTATCGCAAATTTTGAGTTTAAAATTCATTTTTTCAAAAACCATGCATAGATTTCACTTGATTCGAAAACTAGCTAATAGAACAGAGTATTGGCTTAAAATAAAGGTATAATACTTTGTTGTAAGTATTACCGTTATTTTTTAATATTTTTTTTTACATTTTTGGGGCTGTTTTTATGAAATTACCCCTCCCGCCCAAACGGGGTGTGATAGACCCCCCTCCCATAGTACAAAATTCTTGTATTAAACTGTTCTACAAAAAACCGTTATAATTTCTTGGCGCCTGAGTTATCGTACTCTCCCCAAACATTTGCATACACACAAATTACGGAATAAACACATAACACCGTTATTTGTATGCGTCATGTTATTTGAAATTGAAGCTTTTTTTTCTTTAAATTTATAATAAATACAATTTAAATTAAAAAAGTAGTACAAATGAAAGGGCACGGTAATGGCAAATAAAGTTCTTGCTCTACATCTTATTTACAAATCCAACCTAAGCAATTATTGACCCCCTCTTACTCCAGTACCAATAAAGTCAGATACTTCAAATTTGAAGCATTTACTTAACTAATCAAGTCCAGACGTGGCAATAAATTTCAATCTCTAAGAATTAGTTGTTCCTGAGATATATAGATCTTCATACATCACTAAAACCATATAACTGACCTACTCACCCCTCACTCGCTCTTAAATAACTGATACCAGTTTTGTATAAACATATAAATGTCACACAAGCATTATGCAAACCTATGATATCAAAGTATAATGTGAGTGCGCTGCTGTAATAAAAAAGATGCAAACTGGTGGAAAATTTAGGACTTTCAAACCCTTCTTTTATTAATTTTAAAATGAGAGTAGACTTTAAAAATAATTTCTTAGTATGTTCTTGGAATCGATTTTAGATCTACAATGGTTGGGAACCAATTTTTAACGTTTAAGATTTCATGCGAAAAAAGATATTGCAAAATCATGTAAAATCTGTGATTTTTTGTTCTACTTCTTATAATAGGTTTATGGTTCTTAATCAAAGAAAAGCAATTAAAAGCATACAGATTTTTTATATGTTTTAGTTTATGAACTAAGGAATAATTTGCGTCCAAGAACTGAACGGTGGATGACGGTGGAAGTACTTAAAACTCCAATCAAAATTTGGCAAAAGCTAAAAAAACATGTGTATTGAAAAAAATAAATTTATCTAAAATATATATTTTCCAAAACATATTTTTGCAAATTCGAATAGTATTAATAATAAGCTTTTCAAAAACATATAACACTTATACCTTATCATTATCAATAATTAAAAGAAAGTGGTTTCAAAAGTAGCTTCACTATGTCACGCAGACAGTGTTTTTTCTAGGGAGCACTTTAGAAAGGGTTAAATACTAGAAAGACTGGATGCAAACATAATATTTTTATTGGAATCTGTACTTTAAGTATTCCTTAATTCATTTCTGCCAAGAAATTATCTTAAAAATAGTTTTGAAAAAACCATTTTTGAGACGCCAACCATCATTTGGGCCCATAGTGCGGCGGTTCAGCGAGAAATCTTTTGAATTTAAAAAATAAAAGTAAATCCTCGGACAACATTCATTCATAATTATTTTATTCCGCAATAAGTATTTTGACTAAATGTTTGACAGACAACATTTCTATTCAATGAAGTATTTCATTAGAAAAAAATAGATTTAGTAGATTTAGTCGGAAAAACAAGGAACGGACATGCCACGGTACTGATATTTTTACTTAACTTTTCCAAGCCATGTGGAAGAGGTAGCAAATTTGGTCATGATATTGAATGAAGATTGTAGTAAATAGCCATTTACACAACTCAAACCAAAAATATATACGAACATTTTACATTAAATAACAAAAAAAGCACTGGATACAAAGAATCACAGTTGGAACGGAATCACCCATATCGTCAAATTTCATTTTGGTCTCGGTCTGAGGTTTATTTTAAAAAAATTAGTTATGTAAGTCTTTTGGTTTTGATTTATCATTTAACTTCCAGAATAACTTTTATCTGTTCCCTTTTTTTTCTATAAATAAAGGGAAACGATCAACCTTAAACTGTTTTCATGAAAAATAAATCAAAAATGGTATTTTCTCTCTACGAAAAAGTAGATATAAAATCTGTGTTGTTTGAAATATTTCAAAGATAATTCAGAACTCAGTAGACTCAAATCGTAATCAACATTTATAAAAGAAGAGGTACTACGATAAAAACGCCGCAGATAACGTCTAAACGGTCAATGTGTTAATCTCGCTTTTGTTTCGCCGCACCGTGTCCGTTTACATGGCTGTCTGTGTCGTTGTTTTCTCGCTATGGTCTCGGTTTGGTCTCGCCGTTATACTTACACGTGGTTTATGGCATTTAAAATATTTTTCCATCATGTCGCTTTGGTCTCGCTAAAGTCTCGCCAAAACTTTTTTTTTCCAAATATTTTTTTCAAAAAAGTTACAATAAGCTAGAAACGTGGTTAAAAATTCCAAGCATGGTTTTATGTTTCATAGACCTTGTCTTAATCTGGCTTTTGTCTCGCCGTGCCCGTTTACATGGCTATTTGTTTTCTCGCTATGGTATGTTTTTCCATCATCTCACTTTGGTCTCGTTAAAGTCTCGCCAAAACTCTTTTTTTCAAAATTACTTTTCGAATAGGTTATAATAAGCTAAAACCGTGATTAAAAATCCCAAACGTGGTTTTATGTTTCATTTACACGGCTACCTGTATCGTGGATTTCTCGCAAAAGTCTCGCTGTAGCCACGCTGTGACATTTACACGTGGTTTTTGTCAATGCTCACGTCTTATCATCGTCTCGCTGTGGTCTCGCTTTATTGCTTTTATGTTACCAAAGTCCGACTACTATAGCAATTCCAGTTTCATTTTAGCAAAATGTTTCTAGCTGATGAGAACGGTGCCTGAATGGCAAAAGAAAACTGTTAACAATGACAATTGACACCTTCCTGCCGAATGAACATATGTACATATCCTAAGTGGGTCAACGAAGTTTTTTGAGTGGCACAGAGGCCCCAAAGAAGGAGGAAAAATCCATATGAGAACCCGTTGGCCAGCCAACGCACAACCGTTCAAGAAAACTGTTGATTAATCTTAAAAGATCTCTTTAGTGAAATTATAACCGAAAAGCGAGAAAACCTCGTGTGCGTGTACCTAAATGCATACGGCAAGAAGATATGAACACCATGGCTACAAATGAAAAAACAACTTGTAAACGGCCATGGCGAGGTGTATGCCATGGGACAAAAATACACAAAAGATGACGCAAGAAATCGTCACTATCCGTCATCGTCGGTGACGTTGTATTTCGACTTGCGCGATTTTATGGTGCGAGATTTTGACCACAACCCAGTTAGACGCGTGTCAGCTCAAAGACCAAAAAGAGTCAATTACGATCAGCACTTCCACTAAACATTTATTGAAGAGTATTTAACTATGAGTAACCAAACAATTCTTTGAAAATCCAAAGGCAGAGCTTTTTAATCAACAAAATAAAAACCTCCAAATGAGATTTATTTTTTTCTCAGTGGTCAGTGGTTAACCGAAACCTAAAAAAATCAAAATAAAAGTTTCTCACTGAGAGAAACCGACAAAAACTTCTTTTTAAGTTAAATGGTTATTGAGTGACCATTTTTAAAAATCTCGGCAGGCAAGCGAAATTTTAAAGACTTTTCAAAAAGTTGAGTTTTATTTTCGACTTCTGCCTACAAGTGTACGTTTTCATAAGGCACTTGGTAGACCCTGTCAACTGTTTGCTTGCGAATATTAACTTTTTCAGCTCTGACCACTTCAACTAAAATGTAACATCTTCCAACTCTGTAAACCCTGACCTAACTGACACAATATGTCTGTTCGCGTACTCCCAAAACTACGAATTTCTACGAATTTTATTTTTTTCATATGAGCTTTGACATAACTTTGGGCTAAATTCGTAGAAATTCGTAGTTTTGGGAGGTACGCGAACAGACATACTATCATCACCACTGAAATTCGACATTAAGGCTTCCACATGCGAAAAGACAAATCTCCACTAGCTCCACGTGTATATTCAATATCTGCTGCCCACTGATGGTTGATTGGTTATCCATATCAGCTGGCCTTTTGGCCAGATCTGCAGCTTTTTTACTAGCCAAATCCGAGTTTGCTTCCTTAAGCCTATCGAATAAAACACCAGTTATGTTTTGACAGTTTAATCTTTAATTGATCCACAATCCAGAAATCCATTGCAAACAAATGATTTTATAGGTATGACTTTAGAATAATTAAATTTAAGTTGAATTGTAGGCTGAGCCCCCAAAGAAGCAGGAACTAAATCAATTTAAATTGTTTGAAATATTTTATTTCAATATAATATTAATTAATTTAGTTTAACAATAAATTATGTTAGAATTACAGAGCAGCTTTGCAACAATTTTTCGGCTAGACGGCTTCCTTATACGATACTCCACGTATAGTTTTAAATTCAAATGTCATCTTCAAACATGTTTTGATCGTAAGTATTAAAAGATAGTAGTGACGTCGTAGCAGAAGCAGTGCCGCCACTCAGCCTACACATATACAAATAAAACTTGTTGCTTATACCTACGAACCTTCAAAAACATGAGTTTAAGACCAGCGGAAATAAAAAAATTCTTGAATGACATTTTTTCTTAGAAATGTAAAATCTTTCCCCTAAATTATGCAAAGACTAATATTTATATTATCTGTCGAGGTAAAGTAAATTGCTCAAAAAACAATTTTTTTCTCAAAAACGCCCCCGAAAGTGGGCGTGGAAAAAAGTTTTGCATTGAAAATTTATTACAAATCACATTATCTACAGTTTTTTGGCAGGACACATCCCTCATTTACATTTACTTTGATGATTAAATGACCTATATTAAAAAGTAGGCGTGTCAGTGGGTGGAAATTTTCTCTGATGATGTTTTATTATATCTTTTATCATATCTAAAAATATTATCCAAATCAATTGACTGCTTCAGATTTTATAAATGTAAGAGCATTTTTCCATATAACTCGAAACACTGTGGGCCCCTTCACATTGCATCTCATGCGAATCATGCGAATAGTACCTCCCTAATGTCTACCTACTATAATTTAGTTAAACTTGCACGTTTTCTTGAAATTCCTACTTTTCCCTTATTAAATTAATTCTAAGAAAAAAATCACCCTTCCCAATTGAATTCTAATTAATTTCATATTTTGTCTGCCGTTTTGCAGCAGATTTTTTTTTTAAGTTCTAATATTTTGTCTCTTTATTCGTGCAACTTTTTTCCAGTAATAACAATTCCACTCAAACAAGTGTTTTTTTTTGTTGCAATATCACAGCCAAAATTAAAGCACTCAAAATCCTATATTTCCATCAAACAGGTGGACATTTTATTCAAAGTACGTAAGTAGTTTGTATGAACTTCCACTCAAAATATATAAAAACAAAAAGTTATTTGTATTTCTCCCAACAGGTGGGCTAAAATAAAAGAAATTAATTTTTTTCTGTTATCTAAGAAAAAATATCTAAAATTCAATCATAAATTTCAAAACAACAATAAAATAGTTTCAAAAGGAAAAATAAGAAAAAAAAAAAACAACAATAGCACCTACCTACCTCCCACTCAATACCTGAATTTGACACTTCCTTTAAAATGTCATAAATATCTCAAAGGACAACATACTCTGCATCTCTCCCGGATTTTTCCCAAAACAAGTGACGGCCGGCTTCACCCCTTTTCCTATTCCAGCCTAATAACCTGGATATGTTTGTAGCACAATCACTTACAACAGGTGGAGTGCTTTTCTTTTGAAAAAAAAGGACATCAGACTCCCACCACTAAATAGCTCGTTTATTCTCTTGATGCTCTCGCACCCTCGTTTCTCTCTCTCTCTCTCTTTCTCTATTCAATGGTTTACGAAACTGCCCTGCGCTATGTAATTGAGTGAGTTGTTTATTT
Source organism: Dasysyrphus tricinctus (assembly GCA_963921185.1). NCBI lineage: Eukaryota > Metazoa > Arthropoda > Insecta > Diptera > Syrphidae > Dasysyrphus > Dasysyrphus tricinctus. The sequence continues at coordinate 40,787,361 of OY992532.1, read as the reverse complement.
GGCTATGATTGCCACTGTTCCCAACCACTGTGGTGCATAGGTAAAAGCCCAAACGCAAAGCATTTTCTTCAATGAAATTCCGAGCCATATTTTCCGAGTTCAGTTAACGGTTTTCTCTCGGCGAGATTTGTTCGTCTCTGTTGGTGCGAGAAAGAAAATTTCAATGTTTTTTTTTTGTGATGATGTGTATGAATTTCTAACGAAATTTCCTGCAAAAAAAAACTTAGTGTAGGAGTTTAAATATTACAACAAAAAAATACTTATAAAAAAGGATTTAAAAAAAGGAATCCATTTGCGGTTAATAATTTGTGTTGAGAAAAAAATATAAAAAAAACTAAAGCATAAACGTGTATCTTGAAACCCTGAAAATTTCTATCTATCTATCTATCTACTCCTGGATGTTGACAGGAGTTATAAAAAAAATACTTCCTCCCTGTTGCTTCTTTTCCTCGTTCGTGTGTAATTTTTCTCGGTTTTTCTTATTTTTGTAGTCTCGTCCCTAAAATATAAAAAAAAATCCTTGTTGCTGGCGCTCGATGTCGGTCGTCGCCCGGCCGCGGCGCGGTTACTTTTCGTTTTACAAACAACCCACAAAGTTATAGGGTGAAATCGTAAAAGAAGAAGTGTTGGCAAAGTGCCCCAAAAAATTGGTCTTAAAAAGTCTGTTTTCTTCTCGTGTATCATCCTTAATGTCTGTATATTTTCAATGATAAAGTGAACACCTGTATTCCTTGTGATTGGCCACGTTGAAACGGTTATTTGGTCTTGTTTTATTGTTTGTAACTCGAAAGTCATAAAAAAAGAGAAAATACACATACTTTCCACCCCATTTCCGGTGGCGCTGAATAAATATTATATGTACAAAGTGGGGGAAAAGAAAGTTCAAGTGTCTTTTTGCAATGGCTTAATGGCTATAAAATATGTAGATATAAATGTTACAATCTGTGCTCTGAATCACATCCTTGAACGGATGGTTTTTAATATTTATCCAGAGTGTCAGTGTTAAAGACAACAACATACACACACACACAGAAAACAAGACAAAAAAGTATTGTTTTCGAAATAAGTTTGCCCCCTATTCAGTGAATTCGAAAATATAAAGGTGAGTAGACTTTTTAAACTTTTTTTTTTTGTATTATTTAAGGAAGGACGACTGTTTTTGAAGGATTGTTGCTTTTTTTTTTGCATTGTTATTTTTTCTACCTTCATCATATTTTTATTATTTCTTCGTTCTCTCTCTCTATCGTAAAAGGTTCTTAACGCGTTTTATTTCCGAGTGACTGAGTAGGTTTGTTTTTATTTTTTCTATATTTTTTATATCAACAATTTTGCTTCTGGGGTAGGTATCTCCTTGTTTCGTGATACTTTGAAAATATTTTTTAATTGAAATTGTATCTTTTGTTATGACAGAGAAAAATACAGATATCAATACCTTTATCAAAAAATTATATTTTTCAATAATATAAAGAAAATACGGATATTATGTGAAGAGAAAGTTTTTGTTTGTACTTTTGTGATTTTTTTGTTGTTGTTTTTGGAATTAAAGAGCTACAATGAACCTTTGATGTAAAAATAAAAACAAAATATTTACTTGTTAATGAAGAGTCCTTTTTATTATTTTTTGAAAGAAAATTCTGCCCAAATAAATAACTGAAAGATTTTAAAGGTTTAACCTTTTTTTTTGGGAAAAATAAACATTTTTTTTGATTAACATGACTGTTTTTTTTTTAAGAAGGTACAAGTTCTTCGAATTGAATACTTTCAATATTCATTTATTTTTTGAATTTTACCCGCTTGGAAAAATTGCAAGATTTTGGCAAGTTTTTTTTTTTGTCAAGTATAGTCATGGCCCTTGAAAGTTTTCCGTAGGCGAAATCTAGGCAAGCTAAACTTGTCAAATAATAGTTAGACTCGTAGAAAAACAATCTAGTTACTAACGAGACACTAGAACATTTTTCATTGATGTCTAACAAGAGTAACTATCGACATTTTTTAAGGCCTCACCAGATATGTATCTAACCTATACTGCATTGAAAAGTAAAAAATATAAAATGCATGACTGGGTCGCACGTACTTCCTCTTATGTTCAAGAAAAACATGGAAATTATGAGAGAAAAATGTAGAGAAGCATGTAATACATTTAAATTGGCTAAAACAACTCTTTTGACAGTTTGAGGTGAAAAAATGCTATCTTAAATCTTGATTGAATGAATGATTGTATGGGTAAAAAAATTAAAATCGTTGGTGCGGTTTTTTAAATTGTATCTGAAATTTGTACAAAAATTCATCTAAATCCGTTAAGTCGATAACGAGAAAATTCAAAATAAAAAAAAATACGTTCTATGACAGGTACTATTAATAGTTGCTTAGTGTAAAATTTTATAAATTATGGTAGTAGATCGCACTAATTTGAGTATATGAAAAAAAGTTTAATCAAAATCGTAGGAGTCGTTTTTAGCAAAAAAAATTGTTTCCTTTGCGGTTTTTAACTTTTGTATGGAAGTTACCGTTATTTTTTCATAAATGTAAATTTTTTTCTAAAAATATTTTAGAGAGTACTAAAAAACTCTTAAGTATCGAGTTTGAAAAAAATCGATCATGTCGTTTTCGAAATATTTGATTTTCCAAAACAAATTTTGAAACATTTTTTAAAAATCCAAAAAATATTTTTTCAAAAATTTTGATACACGAAACTATTTATATTTTTTGGAAGCTTCTGTATAAAAAAAAATAATTGAAATCGGTCGAACCGTTTTGAAGAAAATCAAAAATTAAAAAAATGGTTCTTTGGGAGGTGCCATTAATAACCATTTTTGAAAAATGGTTTTCCATCCAAAGAAAGCCTTTACCAAAATAAATCTATTGAATTTTTTTTAAGAAAAGTTGTCGAGCCGTTTTTGAGAAAAATGCGATTATGTAAAATTGCTAAAAAAAATTGTATGGCAGGTACCGTTATTTTTAGTTCTAAAAAAAAATTAAAAAAACGTGTGGGCATAATCACAAAAAACCACTATGTACCAAGTTTGAAGAAAATCAATCGAGCCGATTAGGCTGTAGACGAACAGACAGACAGACAGAGCGACAGAATTGTGCCACCCACTTTTTTGGTGTTCTCTATCATCGTAATATCATGTTTGATTGTTTTCTCAAATTTTTTTTTCTTGCACGATTCCAAAACTTGCCTTACAGAACCTTTATCGCAAGTAAAAAATTCGAAAAGGTAGATCTAAAAGGGTATGTGTACGGGTAGAGTGGCGAAAGTGGTGGCGGCTAGCATTCGAAGAAAATTCTTGATGTGGTACCAGAAAGTGATAGCCATGGAGATGGGACTAAACAAAAAATCGATGTTGTGACTTATTAGAAATGTCCTTGGGATGAGAGCTTTCCTCCGTACAGAAAAAAAGTATAGACAAATAAAAAGCTTGCTAGGGTCCAGTGAAGCCACAATCAGCCTTTTTAGTGATTAAGTGTAATACAAACCATAAAAATGCCACAAAGCTCGATTTTTGTGAACAGGAGGTCAACACGTTTTCGATTTTTATCGACTTTTCTGCAAGTGAAAATACCGACTTTGTTTTTACCGATTAATTAAAATGTCGACATTTTGAAATCTCGACTTGAATAAAAGTTGACTGGTCTGAAAGAATTCGAGAAAAATATCGACTTTTATCGACCCGTCGGTATTTTTTCCATAACAAAAAAATCGATATAAAGCGACATGTTAACCAGTCGACATTTTGACTTGTCGATATTTTTTTTTGTCGGACATTTGAACGTACCCCACACGATCGATGCTCCGCTTAAATGTTTGAACGGAATAACCTTAAACACAAGCATCATAAACTCTCGTCTTAATTTGTTATAGGAGTTTTAAATTAACGGCCCAAGGTTTAGTCTTAACCTGATTGCATATTAAACAGCTGATTATGTTTTTAAAAATTTAGAATTTCCGATTTTCTAATAACAAAATAACATCCGGTCTCTAATTTCCGAAAGCACCAATGAGAAATTTTGAACCGTTTGCTTACAAAAAAAAATAGGGCCAAGAATTTTTTAAAGAACTTTTTTCTGAAAATCTGAAATCTCTAAAAGAAGTTCGATGACATTTTAGTTCACGCAAACACGAATCTTGTGGTACAATTTACGCGGTCTACAAAAGCCAAAGGTGTATAAACTAGGTATAGACCGTTTGGAAAGTTTTTTTTTGCACAGAAGTGCAGAATGCAAACATTAATTAATTAATTGCACCACAAAAACAATAAAAGAAACAATAAGTGCAAGCGAGAGCCAGAGCGAGACCGAGTATTTGTTCACAACACTTAATTTTGTATATCTTGACATTTTTACCTTAGAATTCACGACACTATTAATTTCTATATACAAGATTCGTCTTTTCCGTTTTAGGTTTAATATGATGATATATTTCCTAACATTTTTCTTTTGTTTTATTTGTTTTTATTTGTTATTATTCTTAACTTTTTTATTCACTTTTAGTTTGTTTTTATGTGTCGGTGACGTTTTGATTTTGTCACCCACCAACCAACCAATTTTCCAGCACTGACTGGAAAAATTATGGAAATGTCCGATGGCAGCGTTCAGTGCTGCAGAAGATAATGATAAGTAGCTCAGTTCTTCTCTACGATCAAGACAGCTTCTACACGGTGGAATTATTCTTGCGATTTTTACTTAATGTTGGAGTACAACCAAAAATCATATGCAAATACCGTGCCTCATTTTGCTATAAAAAATTTAATGCAAATGTCAATTTTTGTTATAAGCGGACTGTCATATGTGATCGATAATAGCCCTGGTTTTTTGCAAGCCCGAAGGGAATTGGATGAAAGAAACGATGTCGGTGCTCATCAGCCTAAGTGTTCGGGCTTAGTTAAGCACGGAGAATCTGCGGTGCTTAACTTAAGCACGGAGAAAAACTGTGCTACCGGCATGAATTCCATATATGTTATCGATAGTTTGAATGGAAACTCCATATGTTTTTTCTGTGATGGCGTCGGTAATCCCCGGTGTTGTTTTTTTCGACCGACTACATCCATGCTTGCAAAAAAGCTATAAGTTGTCAAAGCGCTTATAACTTAGACGTTTGTTGTGTTGACGGCTGCGTTGACACTCTCGGTGACACAAATTTAAGGGTCAATGCGTTGACTATTTTCGTGGACCGTGTAATCACCCTGTCAACCATGTTAGGACACTGTGACAGACTTCTCAAAAACACATTGACTGTATTTTTACGTTGACACAGCCGCTTCTGCCATGTCAAGGTACTCTGCGTTGACCTTCATCTCAATCTCAAAATGTTTGCATTTTTTGAGTATTTTTAAACATTGACAGTTGATGGCTTCACAGATGAGGGGGACAGAGTATATTTCAATCCAAATGGCCCTAAAATCACTTTTTTCCAAGGCAGTACAAACATTTCTAAAATTTCTGATTTTTTAGATGTTTTTTAATCCATCGACATCGTTGCCATACTTCAATGGAACTTGACAGTTGATGACAGATGGAAAACAAACTATATTTTGACAGCAAACGTATATTTCGATCCAAATATCACTCAATTGACCTAAAACCATTTTTTCCCGGATCGGTAAGAAAACTTCAAAAATTTCAGATTTTTTAGCTGTTTTTTAATCCATCGACATCGTAACCATCTTTCAATGGAACTTGACAGTTGATGGCTTGACAAATGGGGGATGCACTATATTTTGACGACAAAAAGTGTATTTCGATTTAAATGTCACCCAACTGCCCTAAAGTCACCCTTTTCCTGAGCAGTAAAAAAACTTGAAAAATTTCTGATTTTTAAGAGGTTTTTTAATTCATCCACAATGTATTGTTCGATAACACCGCAGTCAATGTCGTGTGATCATCAACGTACAAAATGATTCAATTTAGCTCTTGTCAGCTCCGCGTCAACGTTCGTATGTTTGGATATGGTCAAGTTGTGTAATCGTCAACGTTTCACGTGTCAATACGTTGACACCAGAGGGTATCAATTGCGTTGACACAGATAACACGTCAAAGCACTTTGGGACAACATTGACGAATGCCGTCATTTGTGTGATCGTCAATGTTTCATGCGTTGACAGTGTATTGACAATGATTCTGATGACGTCAAGGAGTCAATGCGTTGACCATTTACGTTGACCGTCAAATCGAAGCTTTAGTGTCTACTACAAGCCGATAACACAGTTTGTATCCGCTTTTGAATTCAGATTTTTTACAGACATTTATATCCATTGACGGTGTTTATACCAGCTTCACGTGGGGCGACTCATTTTGAGGCCTCTCTTCTTTATCTCATGCCTACTCATTTGGAAAGAAAGAAATGGCGAAGTGAGACGGAAATTTTCAAAAAGTTTTAAAAAACTTCTGCCTCACTTGGCCATTTCTTTCTTTTTTGAGAGTGAGATAAAAATAAGAGACGTCAAAATGAGTCGCTTCACGTAAAGCTGTTATGAACACCGTCATTGAAATCGTAGTCATCCGTCAATGGAATTTGACAGTTGATGGCTTGAGAGCGTGGATGAACTGTATTTTGACAGAAAAGGTGTATTTCGATCCAATTGTCACCCAACTGCCCTAAAATTACCCTTTTCCGGAGCAGTAAATATCCATAAAAAATTTAAAATTTTTCTTAGTAGTTTTTTAATCCATCGACATCGTAGCCATCCGTCAATTGAATTTGACAGAAAAGGTGTATTTTGATCCAAATGTCACAGAAAAGGGGTATTTTGATTCAAATGTCACTCAATTGGCCTAAAGTTGCACTTTTCTGGAGCAGTAAATTTTTATCAAAAATTTTACATTTTTTTGGAGATTTTTAATCCATCGACATCGCAGCCATCCGTCAATTGAACTTGACAGTTGGTGCCTTGAAATATAGGAAATCAACTATATTTACTATATTTTGACAGAAAAAGTATTTTGTGATCAAAATGTCACCCATTTGCCTTAAAATCACCTTTTTTGGATCAATCAAAATACATCAAAAATTTCAGATTTTTCACAGGTTTCATAGTCCATTGACATTGTACCCATACGTCAATGGAATTTGACAGTTGATGGCTTGAAATATAGGGGGTGAACTATATTTTGACAGAAAAATATATTTTGATACAAGTGTCACCCAATGGCCTTAAAATCACCTTTTTTTTTGGAGCAGTACAAATTCATCAAATATTTAATTAATTAAGTAATTTTTTAGAGTTTTTTTAAGCCATTGACATCGTAGCCATCCGTCAATAAAATTTGACAGTTGATATCTTGGTGGATAAGGGCCGAACAATATTTTCACATAAAAAGTGTGTTACGTTCCAAATGTCAACCAATTGATATAAAATCACCTTTTCCGGAGCAGTTAAAAACTGACAATGTCATTTTTTTAAGGCTTTTTTAATCAATAATTTTATTGTTTTTAAATTTGGATCAAACTGGATTTAGTACAGTATTGCATTGAATTCGTTAAAATTGGAGAGATTTAAATGCAGCGAAATCTAAATGAATTAAATTGAATCGGAAATAAATTCAGTGAAATGAAAATGATCGAAAGATCGATTGAAATGACTGAATAATTTTGGTGATGGATTGTTCAACGATTTTCTAGAAGTTTGTCAACTAGACGATAGTGTTATTAGCACTCGAGTTTCGAGGGCTGTACGTACTTGTTACTTAAATTGTTCTTTAATTTTATATACAAAAAAGTTATTTCTTTTTAACGTTTAAAAAAAAATTTTTCAAACTCAAAATTTTTGGAAAAAAAGAAAAATCTTCAGGCTTCCGAAAACCCGGTATTTTCAAAATTCTACCATTTTTAAAGTCCCAATATTTTGAAATTGAGCGCTCGTATGGACAAAAGTGTTATCGAACTTCTTCTAAATATTTTTCAATAGCGTTTACCGTTTAAATTTTGACCTTGCATAATATTTCTCATTAAAAATACCTAGGAACACTACCGGTGCTCTGTGACGCTTGTCTAAAAGCCTAGAAATCCAAAGTTAGCAGAATAGAACAAATATTTTTGTTTTAACATATTTTCTTTATTTCATTTTTTGTTTGAATATGTTCATTTACCTACTTTAATGACGCACTTCCTTGAAACGGGAAGAATTCAATTTCTCAAGCATTACAGTATCTCTGTCTATGGCAATGGCAAATCATATACACAATGATGAATGTTTGTACTAAATTTTAAAGAAAACATGAACGAAAAAAGAAGCACAAAAACCATGTAATTTTGCACTTAACTACGTGAATACATAAATTAAATTTGATTTCAAAAATATAATATTCTCTTGGATTTAATTTAAGGGAATTGATTTAATTCAGGGGATACCAGACGCCAACAGCCTTGAAAATAAATATTAAATTGAGCTTTTACTTTGGATTTAATTTTTTTTTATATTTCTTTTTTTTTTGTATTTTATTCTTTCAAACAAGAATGGATGCCATATTAATATTTATGAATTTTAATGGAAACAGCTGTAGACGACTCTCAAACGTTTAGAATGTACATTGATATATTGTATTACAGGGGTAAGAGCGAAAGAACTTAACATTGGGTTGAAATTATTTGAAAAAAAAAAAATAAAATAATAACGGTATTGTTGAAGGTAGAGGGGACTTGTCATAATAATTAATATCTACCTACATTACCTTATGTTTTTCAAAGTAAATTTTATTTTGTTGGTTGAAATTCTGTCTGGAAAAAGAGCCCTTGAAAAAATCTTATCCTTAGTTACTGTTCTCTCAGTTAATATTGTTAAGGATTTTATTTTCAAATTTTGATGGAAATTTAATACATCTAATCTCAGTTTCCGTAAAAAAAAACGACACACACAATCCACACAAAGACATTTTCGAAACTTTTTTGTATGATGAAAATTTATGTCTGTAAATTGGTTGCTTCGGATCGATTTTAAGAATAAGGAATGATTGCATTTACTCTTTTTTGTTTGTTTATATCTCAACTGAACCAACAGTTTTGAATATCCTTTTCAAGAATTAAAACTCTTATACCTTTAAAAAAAATTTTTTTTACAAAATTTTGTAAGAAACTTTTTTTTTATCAGAGTTGTCGTCGATTCAAAAAGTCCACTTCTAAAGGGTTTCGTAGCTAAGGTAAATACTTAAAACAAGCAACCGATTTATAAAAGATATAAAAGAAAAGATTCAAAGTAAATTTTGAAGGGCAAGATTAGTACTTTCAGAGGCTGTCATTAGTTTTGTTGATATCAAGTTAGAATAGCACAAACATGATATCAAGTTAGCAAAGCACCCTGTCGAAAATTCTGTAAAAACTTTTTATACCTGGTGGTTTATGGCTTAGTAATTTGTCATTAATTAGTGGTTAATTAGTTGTGACAGTTAATTAGATCGTGCAATGTTTTCTACATTTTGTGGGTACTTTGCTAACTTGATATCTTGTTATCAAAGCAACTCTCGAGAAATGGATAGGTGCATGATATGTGAAAAACTCATCTTTCTCGTGCGATGTTTTCTATGTATTCTTATCGAAAATACCTCATTTTACCCAGTGAAATCGTAATAAAGCAATTAACAGCTCCATATAATCACTCTTAAACCCTTTTCAAATGTTACTTCATATGAATTAAGGAATCAAAACCAAAAACATAGACAAAATTTCACGACAATGTTAAAATTGTCACATATAACGTATGGATATGACTAATTAAAGATAAATTATTAATCTAATTAAATTTAAATATAATAGGTTCTAAGAGTTTCCAGAGCTCTTTGTTGATATCATATGAATTTAGGAAAGTAAAACAAAAAACACACAATTTTAAGTTGTCACATCTAATAACCGGCACATTACTAAGTAATAATATTTAAAAATTATAAATTTTTACCACTTTTCAAAAAAAAACATAGAAAACATAGAACGAAGGATCATCATCATCGTGTCCTGTAACCCCGGCTGGGGCATAGGGAGTCAAACGACGTATGATTAACAATAAAAATAAATTACTAAGCCATAAACCAATCGGTTTAAGCAGTTTTTACACCTCTTTGAAGGCGTTCTATGCTTGCAAATAACCCAAACAACGTAGAAAACATTGCAGGTCAAATTTTAAACTGTCACAACTAACTAAAGACTAGTTAAAGACAAATAATTAAGCCATAAAACATTGGTCTAAAGAATTTTTTACCCCTTTTTTAGGTGATGCTTTGCTAACTTGATATCAATTTGGCAAAGGAACCAAACAAAAACATAGAAAACATTGCAAGATTAATTAAATTTTTAACCCTTAATTAAAGACTAATGGCCAAATCACAATCTCGCGTTCGGTCGGTCGCGCTTTGACGGGCTTTTTCCCGACTTTACGATAATCTGTGTCATAAAGCGCGACCCTTAAATTTGCAAATCGGAATGTAGCTTCAGGCTTCGGGCGTTGACAAATTACAAATATGACAGAATAAAAGTTCTGTTTCCTTAAACTAACACTAGGCGTGTTTTATTATCATCGGGATCTGGATCTGGATTTACTTTTAACACGTGTTACAAAAACAATTTTAGAAAATTTCCCATTATTTTGTTTTTGTATTACGTGTAAAAGTTAATCCAGATCCCGATAATAAAAAACACGGCTACTATAAAAATTCTTCACCAAGAAGTGGGACATAAACTCCTTTATTTATAAACAAAAGCAGCGGTGGGCTCGGGAGCTAAATTTGAGCAGGTTTTCTTTGCTCTTAATTATGAAGCAATGAAAAATAAAAATCCCGAACATTTTCTTTTATAAATAACTACCTAGATGATTAATGTTAGTATGAAACCACTTCACAATTTGTAAACTTCAACGTAACTAACTTTAGCTTAATTTATTTTTTTAAATTTTAACCCACTGATTTCGGCGGAATAACATCGCTACCATCACATACTTGAACCACCATTATAAACCACGGATGTACAACTGGCCCTAAGAAAATCCAGTTTAAACGACAAAAACAGGGACAGTTTTTGCAAAAACTAACCAAACACGCCTTTTTTGACATTATTTGTAAATGTCAAAGTGTCATAATGGAGTTTTTACGATACGAAAAAGATAAAAATCGAAACAGAAGGAATTTCAATACAATACAGCACTCCGCATCACATATTCACCACTCATCACACACAAATCTGAATTTTTCTGCCCGTTTGACATCGTTGTGAGGTACAAAATTCACCATACTTAGGGCCAGTTTGTTAACAGTGGGTTAAATCTGCAACTAGATTATCACTGATTCTGTTAAACCCATATATCTGTGATAATCAGAGAGTGTTTGTTCACACATTTTTCAGTATGAATAATAAATCATAGTTTTTCCAATAATCGTTCCATTTTAAAGTCTATCTGTCAAATCAAATTTTTATTTTTTTCTTACAATGTGGACAATGCTTGGTTTCTGTTTATTCATGTTCCTTGTTCGTAGGAATTCGATAGATTTTGTTTCTTTTTTCTATACCTACGCTTTAGGAATAACCAATGATGAACAAACGAAATTCCAGGAAATCTTTGATTAAATCGTGCTAATCAAACAGAATCGGCGAGTTAGTGATTTCTCCAATTAAGTGCTCAAATCATGGATTCTCTGTTTAAAATTTTGTTGAACAAATGCATTCAATGATAATCAACTGGAATAATCATTGATTTAAGTTGACACAGTGTGAACAAAATAGCCCTTAGCAAGTACCGCAACCAAGAGGTATGAATAGAAAATTCCCTTATCGAGTTCTAAATTTCCTACAAGCAACAACCATAACAACCACAGACAAAGTACAAACAAAGAACACGAAGAATGTTTTCCTTCCAAGCCACATTTATTTGGAATCTATACAAATATTTACAAAAACACACTTATTTGCACTAGCAAAGATTAAACAAATTACAATTGCATTTAGTTTGTATTGTTGACTGAAAATGTGTTTAAGTTTTCACAACAAAACGAATTAAAACAAGAAAAAATAAGTGCCGAAATAAATAAACCTCCACCCGAGCTCATTTTTTAAGGATCCAAGCAGTACCGACAAAGTTCGCTCAGTGAGTTTGCTGTCAAATCCCTTAACAAAACAGACCAAATGAGTGAAGTCACCATACATTTCAATTGAAAAACTTTTATTGATAATTCAAAATTGTTTTGCTTTCGAAGAACGCAAACCAATGCTCATGTTCTATAACCCTTGCATCGACAAAATTCGTCGAGAAGCTTTTAAAAATGGATCGAAACTCATGTGTTTTGTTTCAGATTTCATCATTACAGAACCTGGCACAGTGTAGACTGTACATAAACACTTTCTCCGGAACTTAAATTGATTCAAGCAATCGAACATGCCCAAGAAAGAGAACAGTGCAAACAGCTGTCAAATGTATAAACAAGAAAAAAAAACAAAACAACAAAAATTAATTTCACAGGAATATTTAGTTTATTTATTTGATTATTTTTGGTTACCACTGTGTAGTTTTATTCAATTGTTATGTAAATAAAAGGATAATAGAAACACGTTAATAAATTGGCATAGTTCTATTATATCCAATCTGCCTGTTGAACTGCAACAAAATACATTTCAAACACCGTACATAGATACAATGAGTTTTATTTCTGCTGTTGTCGTTGCAAATTAATAAAGTAATCACAAAAACACAATTTTTAGTTTCTATTGACTTTACAAATCTATTTTTTTATTATCAGAAATGGTAAATTTTATTAAATATTTGCTAAAACACTTCTCAAACACACAAAAAAAAGAACACATGAAAAGAAAAAGTCTATTTCAGTTGTCAAAGCGCGACTGGAATAGAAAATAGATCTATTCGGGCGTTTGGCTCAGGCTTACGATATTTACGATGTGAGGCAAGCCCGACGCCTGAGGTAACATTTAAGATTGCCCCATAACTAACTGCAAATTATTAAGCAAGTAATATTTAGTTTAAGTATTTGAATTTTTTACCACTTTTCGAGTTATGTCAAACTAGCAAAGCACCCAAAAAAACATAGAAAACAAATTCGAAACTGTCACAACTAATTAACGGAAAACTATTCACCTCTTTATTTTTGGATTCGTCAAAGTCGCTTTGCTTACTTGATACTCATAAGAATTTGCTTCTTCAAAAAGGCGATGTGTTGAAAACATGGTTTTTTCGTAAATAACTCTCAAATCGTTACTTTCATTGAAAACTTTTGTCTTAAATTTTTAAGCTATGCGATCATTTTCAAGAAAGCATGAACACATATTTTTTAAAAGCTATAATTTTAAAGAAATATTGTTATGTCTAAAATTGGCCAAAAGTCAAAAATACGGGGTTTTTTTACCTTTGATCCTAAACGGTGCGCGGCCGGTTGCAAATTTATGGAAAAATAATAACTTATAAAAAACCTATGATGAAAAAATTACGAAGGTCCGAAAAAAAAACTTTGTCACCAGCGCCGTAATAATGCATCGATTTTAAAAAATGAAACAGCAATCGATTTGTTACGACAAAATCTCGATACGCCATATTTTTTTTAACTTGCCATAGTAAAAAGTTATGATGAAGAAAAGTAAGAAGTGCCGATAAAAGAACTTGGACAAGCGCCGCCGTAGTGAATTATCGATTTAAAAAAATTAAATGATAATCGATTTGTCAAGACAAAATATCGATACGTGATTTTTCTTTTATTTACCGTGATATAAAATTGTGATTAAAAAACATAAGACGTGCCGAAAAACAAAACTTTAAACATTTTTGAACTGTCATAAGCGCCGTAAAAATTTATCGATTAAAGAAAAGTTGGCCCAATCGATTGGTCACCATAAAATATCGATAATCATTTTTATTTTTTTTTTTATGAAGAAAAAACGTAAGAAGTGCCAAAAAAACTTCAAATATTTTTGGACTGTCACCAGCGCCGTCAAAATGTATCGATTTTAGAAAATGTAACTGAAATCGATTTGTCACGACAAAATATCGATATGTAATTTTTTATTTTTTGTATTTACCGCAGTAAAAAGTTATGAAAAAACGTAACAATCGATTGCCGTAACATTTTCAAAATCAATAGATTTGTACGGCACTGGTGACAGCCTAAAAATGTTCAAAGTTATTTTTTCTTTGCATGTATTCATATTCGTCAAGGTGCCTCCATGTTTCAAGCTCTGTTTTTAAGCTCTAAGCTATTTTACGAGTTTTTTTATACAGTTGAAAGAACGAATTTCATGCTTCGTTACATTTTTCTAGGTATATGTATATACCTACTTTCATATTTTTTAAAGTTTGAAATATAAAAGCAATTACGTGTGACTCAGTCTTGGATTTTATTTTGAATAGGATCATTAAGAGTTTCTTAGCATGTTTAATTAATTGGATTCAAAAATCAAACATAGTCGCTAGCAAAATGTGTAATATGGGTTACACCAATTTTTGCATACAAAGCTTCAGTGTGTATTTCAAAACAACAGGTGCTATCCGAATAGCTACCCTTCGTAACTACATAAATATAAACAAAATTAAAGAAAGAAGTTCAAATCACATCTCTTAACTTTGAGAGTTTTCGCGCGGCTCCCGGTATCCCTGTGCTCGCCCGTGCGTGCCATTTCTAAGAAACCACACGTCAAAAATAATCAGTAATCTCGCGCCTATCGCGCTCAACCAACATAGACTTCTTCAAATAGCAAAATGTAAGTCTTATAAAAGAGAAGTCTATTTTTAAGTTTTCTATTGAATCTTTTGTAAAGCATTTCATTTCTCGTTTAAAGCAGTGTATGTATGTGTTTTTTCTACGTAAGTTTGCTACTACTTAACCTTTCTACACCTTTTTTGGTTTTTACACATTTTACCCTTAAGCTGTAACGCTCTTTATTTCTCTTGGCAACAAGCACACACACAACTCAACTTACTTTATGAATTTATGTCATTTTCTTGGAAAATTTTTTAATGGAATGGAAAAGCAGGTAAAACTTTGGATAAGTATACAAAACCCACAACAACTTTTCCATCATCCCTTGAGGGTTGGGGGAGGCTGAGGGATTGAGCATAAGATGAAAACCAAACAGCACCCAATGGACAAAAAATAACAGAAAGTGCCTACCACCTGTCTGTTTAATATATTATACAGAAGTAGGTAAGTACATATGTAGGTACTATGTATGTGTTACAGCCGAGAGTAGATCTGAGGTCAAACATATAATATTGTCTGGTTATGGTAATTGTTGAGTTGAGCTTTGAGCAAAGTCCTTCCTTAGGCAAAGGTCGATGTATGCTTTTCTGCTTCCCATTTTGAATAAGAGAGTTTTAAGTCTCACTTCTGATAAAAATGTCTGCCTCGTATATATTGTATTTATGTCCTCATCGTCTAGATTTCTGCACAAAGAACTTTTGTGCTTAGTACGTGCTGAGTTCAATTCATAGTGAATACATCAATAGGTACTTATTACATGCTAAATTATGTACTGGTTACATATGTTTTTTAACAGTGATGTGGGAAGCAAAGAATTCTGAAAGTTTACAAATTAGCTTACAAATTTATTTTACAGTATGCCCTCGGTAAAAGCAACCTCTAAAAATTCGGGCAGTTGCTTTGATTGAGTTTGTTGCAATAACCGCAAACCAACAACTTGAGCTTTGTATTAGAAAATTAGCTGAAAAATGGTAAATTAAAATACGAATACAATTTACCTATGATCTACGAGTTTTTAAAATTCTGAGAAGATGCTGTAAAATAACGGCCCGTTTACGATAAAAGTAAACATAGAAAAAAAAATAAAAATATTAATTAAACGAAATAAGAGATATTGGCGTGTCTACTGAGTCACCCTTTTTTGAAAAGTTGCAATTACTGAGTCACTAATGGTAAAAATTTGGGTGTTGCTTTTACCATAGTGTTGCGTTTATCGAGGGTCACTTTTGCTGAAGTTTGAAAATGGTAATAGATACTTCTTTTTGTGGTGGCGTGTACTCAGAACGACTAAACATTAGTCTCTCCCTCCGTCTCCCTGATCATTGTAGCGTGTTCCAAGCTGAAATCCTGGCGATAAAAGAAGTTTTATCTTGGCTCAAAGAAAACGTAATATCTACATTAAATATCCGTATCTTCTCAGATAGCCAAGCTGCCCTTAAATCACTAGGCGCTGTTTCTACAAACTCCGTAACTGCCCGAAATTGTCGATCGTCTCTAACCTTTTCTGGGTGCCGGGACACAGAGATATTCCAGGAAACTGCAAAGCCTATGAACTCGCCAGGCTGGGAACTATTACACCAATATTACCTAACAAGGTGAATATTGGAATACCATTTGCTACTTGTAAACTTATGCTTAAGCATGACTCCATGATGATAACAAACAGCAGATGGACAAGTATCACTACTTGCCTGGCGACGAAACAGATCTGGCCAACACTGGATCCGAAGCGTTCGAAATGTTTGTTATCTCTAAGTAGATTGCACATTAGCTCCACAATTGGTGTCATTACTGGACACTGCCTCATAGGCAAACACGCCAATAGACTCGGCGTTTTCTCACATGATTTCTGCAGAAGCTGCATGGACGAAGAGGAGGAAGAAACTATCCCTCACCTTCTTTTCTCAAAGACGTAAAATACACTTAGGAAGTTTTTTCTTTGACGATCCAAGTGATTTAAATAAAATCGACATTCACAGTCTCCATCGCTCCATTAAAAGCTCCAATTGGTTTAATTAACGAGGATCACCTCGCAGTCTTTATGTGGTATCACAATGGGCCTTTTCTGGCCTAGGTGTGTCAGCAGTTTTCCTGGCAGCCACCTTAACCTAACCTAACCTAACCTACTTCTTTTTGCTTCAACACGGGCCCACCCAGGCATGAAGAGATCACGCATCCACTGTGCCAATTAGTCTAGCTTTATACCATATTTCATTGTAGCTGGTCCATGTATTGAATACTAATCATTACATGTATTCATTACATGACACGTGATACATTTTCTAAAGACTGATTACCTACATAAGTATTAGCTCATTTGGAACTCGTTGATGGCGGGCTGCATTTGGTTAATACGTACATCCATAATATTGAAATGTTTTTGATTTTATAATACCAAAATAACGGTACCTGCCTGCAAAAAAATATTTGTTGGGCCATTTTTATACTTTTATTTTCCCAAATGTGGCTCACAAAAAAAAAAAATCTGCAAATAATTTAAGATAAGGCTATCTGTTCGCAATTTGTTTGTAAATGTTAATTCATAGTTCTGCCTATAGAAGCATTTCAACTAGAGATAGATGTAACAAGTGCTATGTACATTAGGGTGGTCTTTATATGGGTTTTCTTTTGAGTTTTTATATTTGGATGAAGAAAAAAAAATTACCTTATTTTTCAGCTTTTTATTTTCATCCCCTATAGTCGCTGTAGGGGTAAATTAAATTTCCATTTTTTTTGAACACTAGGAAATTCGAGTTAAATCTACAAAAATATTCCGAGCATGTAGGTGGGAAGTAGACAAGAAATAAAATCCTATGGGCGTGGGGAAATATCTCGTCGAAAGGGAGGGCAAATTTAATCAAATAATTGCATAAGCAGAAAAAAATTAATAAAAACACAACGGCAACACTTACAGTAATGTTTTGTAGCATTTTTATAGTTTATTTTCAAATAAAGTTCTTTGAATAAACAATTTCAGGAAAAGCTGTTTTCAAAGTCAAAATAAAAAAAAACATTTTTTCTTCAAAATATTGAGTTTTAAACAATTTTTTGCTAAAACTTTTCATCGAAAAAATTTAATTCGAAAACAAGCCGTAAGAATGGACTTCTATAGCTTTCCAAAAAGCTACAAAACATTACATTATTTTATTTTATTTTTTGGATTAAAAAAAAATTCTATTTTTGTTTTTTGAAACTCGGTACCTAAAGGTATTGAGGTCAACCCCCACAGCGGGTCTGGAAGCTATATTCAACTTAAAACTCCTCGATCTATGTATTCAACAGGAATCGGCAGCCAATAGCGTACTTCGGCTTAGCCAAAATGGTAGCTGGAGACAAAGTGCTATTAGTCACGTGCAGATTCTACTGAAATATACGGGAAATATGATATGCTTCCACAAGCCGTTCACGACCGCCGTTCCTAGCAGAGAGGTATGGCAAATGAACAAGCCGTCAACCTGCAAATCGATGAAAGCTATATACCCTGATGGTTCAAAGATGGATACTGGTGTTGGTACAGGCCTCTTTTCAGAAACCCTCAGACTGGCCAGCTCATTCAGATTTCCTGATTACAGCAGTGTCCTCTAAGCTGAGATCCTGGTATTGACAAAAGCTGCTTGACAAGTCTCAACGATGGCAATAACATAAGCTGATAATAACTTTTTGATTGGTAGGCAAGCGGCAATAAAAGTGATTTCTGCCATTGGCGCGAAGGGCTAAAGGTTCAAGGTACACAGAACAACATACAACTCTGCTGGGTTCCTGGTCACAGGGGTGTCCCAGGTAATGAAAACGTTGACGAGTTGGAAAGAATAGGATCAACTCTTGGTCTTAATTAGAAAGAAATAATAGTTCAGGTCCCACTCTGTAATCTTAACAGGTAATCTAAAGCAAAGTTCTAGATACGACAAACTAGCGATGGAGCTCGCTCGATACCTGTGTTATAACCAGAAAATGATGGCCTAGTTTCAACAAACAAAAGTCCTACAGCATCATCCAACTAAGTAAAAAATCTCTATCTCTTCTCGTGAGCATCACCACCGGTCACAAGCATTTGGGTTACTACAAGAAAAGGATGAAACTCAGCTTGGACGACTTATGCAGGGGATGTGGTGACGTAGAGATACTCTTCAGTACCTGTGTTACTGCTCGCGCTTTACCATTTGAGAAACAGGCTCCTAGGGAGACACTTCTTCAACGACTTGGAAAAACTTTTTGGCATTCCAAGCAAAAACCTGATGAATTTCATTAACGCTACCAAGTGGCTTACAAATTCTTAAACTCTATCAACCACCCCACCACGAGATTGTAAACTTCTCCAACCATAATCAAACATAAAACGGGTCCAGGACGATAATGATACGAAAGTAAACTGAGCTTCGCGCATTTTTCTTGTAGCAGCGGCAGTAAACGGAGAATGGGCACCGCCTATACAACAGCTACTGTCGCCTATGCGGTGAATACGAGTGCCAGTCAGGTGGTGGGGCTACCTCTCCTAAAGATTAATGAAATCCTCTTGAGGATAGGAACACGCCCTCCGACTCATTCAGCAATCCTGACCAAACGAACGGGCAGATACACCAACCACTGACCTTTCAAACTCATCTACCAGACGTTGCAAGGAGTCACATGCGCCTACGGGCCTGGTGGAGGGATGATTTCTCAAGTGGGGGTAACTGAAAGATCACGCCTTCCTCTCCTCAACCAGTTGATTATGTGACGGCAGAAATTTCTTTAATGACTAAAAATACCCTCCGACTTTTCAGGCTATAGCCTGCTGAAACTTATTTACACCCTTAATGGGCTTGAATTGACATGGGATTAATCAAACATTTAATTTCATGGGGATCACAATCCCTAGGGTATCACAATGGACTCACATTGATCTATGTAAGTGTAACTGCATTGCATTTGCAAAATGGTGTCAGCACCATATTTACACGGTGCGACTATAAGTAGACAAACAAGATATCAGTTGCGTTTGTTAGTTCTGTGACGAGAACGCTGGCAGAATTAAGACTATACATTTCGATGAAGTCATATGTGGTACGCAAAATGGTAGAAATAATAACAACATGACATGCCACTCGAATCATAACATGATGAAAGGTCCCTCCTACAAGGAGAACTCGATAATTGGACAAATAAATTGCCAATATCATGAGCAACTAAATGTGAAGCACAGCAACAGACAATTTCGAAATTGTCAATAAGAAAACAACAAATTATTCTCACTTCTGAACAAGTGTAGAAATGCCAATATTTTTGTTTTGATTCAGTGTTTGAAAGGTTATTAAAATTTTAAGTAACATTTGCATTAAGTTCTTTCTAAATTCTTATTTTAAATAAACAAAAGGGCATAAATGTTCAAAAAATACAACCTTGTGGCGTTGAAAGGATTCTGGAGTGAAAACTAATACTTAAGAAGAATTTTCGGTGTCTTCGTATATCTAGAGCTGATATGAATGAACCATAAATAATGTAAATGTATGCAGAAGTGTTATAAGTTAATCGGGTAGTAAACAAAAATTATTGAAACCTTCGCCTTTAATCGACCATTTCGTAGTCCAAGCCACCTAAACTGTAGATCTACCTTTGACTATACACGTACATTCAAAATATGTACAATTATAAGTTAGAGGCTCTGTCTGAGTTTTTGACATTCAAATGGAATGAGATAGGAAAGTTCAAGAATTGCTTGTATGATTCTGATGGTGCAATGAAATATTCTTGTGCTCGTATAAGATAAAAACTTACGAGACATGATGAAAATAACTACAAATGTAGTTGAAAATGTTAAAAGTGTTTTCCTCCTCAAGCTATAAGAGGTTCTGTTTTTTTTTCTTCATATAGAAAATTCTATTAAAACGTGTCGTTTAGAATTTTGTCTGAATTTCTTAATACTGAGAAAAGTCCAAGTATAAAATTTGCTTTGAAGGACAACTTGTAAAGCATCTTCAACTTTTTCTTGGGAAATTATATTACGCTTTTTAAAAATTGTGATTCAAGATAAAAAAAAAAAATAATAAAATGTTGGTTAAAGGTACTATTGCCTTTTTTCCTTTGAAGGTGGCAAATTATACTCATGATTGATACCTTTAAGCCATTTTCAATGGAACTTAAAAAAAGTGACTTTCCTGGTAAAACTAATTTGCTTTTACATGAGACTATGAGGCTGATTCTGGTTCTGTGAAAAAGAGAATCGAACAAATGGCTTTCACACATTGGCAGTCAAGTTTTGCTTTCACTTTTTCGATTCATTTGGCACAAAAAGAAACAACGATTCTGGTTCCGTGAACCTCTCAAAACAGCATATAGGGTTCTCTTCCCCCCTTGGTAGTGTGCATGCCTCTGCACCATACGTCAGGGCCGGGATGATAAGCCTCATATGTTTATTGGGACACTTTAGTGGCTCTATAGAGGGTTTTTGCTTCTCAATTGCCTTCTTAGCCAAAGATACAGCGATTAGTAAGAGTAATTTTTCGTTTGAACTCATCACTGGTATCGTTCGTTGAGTTGATAGCGGAGTCTAAGTAGCCAAAGTATCTGACCATCTCAAAATTATAGCTATCTATGGTGACTTTGTGTGCGAGACGTCGGTGTTCGGTGTCCTTTCTTGTTGACAGCATATATTTGGTTTTACTTTCATTCACCGTTAATCCCATCTTCTTGGCTTCCTTCTTAATACTCACGAAAGCACCATTGACACCTCGCTTTGTCGCCTTACCTAGAACCTTTTTTGACATCAAAGGTGTCGGTGAGGTCTTTGTCGACCTTGATGGAGCAGCGTGCATTCTCCATCGTCGACCTGCATAAACGGACGAGTTTGGATGCCAAAACTAGACATTGCTCGTCTCTATAGATGCTGTCATACGCGGCCTTGAAATCGGTGAAAAGGTGCTAGGTACCGATTTGAAACTGCTGGGTTTTTTCCAAGATCTGCCGTAGTGCGAATATTTGGTCGATGGTGGACTTCCCTGGTCAAGGACCACATTAATATGGACCCATCAGGTTGTTGACGGTCCATATAAATGTGGTCAGGCGTTCAAAAAGTACGGCAGAAAAGATCTTGTAGGCGATATTAAGAAGACTGATACCTCTGTAGTTGGTGCAGTCCAGAGGATCGCCTTTCTTGAGAATCGGGCAAACAATGCTGAGGTTCCATTCATCGGGCATGCTTTCCTCCGACCATATTTTACAGATGAGCTGGTGCATACTTCTAACCAATTCATCGCCAGCCGCTTTGAATAGCTCAGCCACTTCCGAATTTCATTCCTGCAATGGCATCCCTCTATTTCTTCGATCGCGCGCTTCTCATGCTCTTTCTTTTTCCTTCTTGAAAGCTTGTGCTCCTGTCTCCTCTTCTGCTCGTAGAACTCGCGAGCAGCTCTGGTCCTTCTATGCAGCGCCGCTTTATATGCCTGTTGTTTGGCTGCATGTACTTGCCGACATTCTTCGTCGTGCAAGGCCCAGCACTCGAGAGGCCGCATCTCTGATGGCTTCCTGACAATTCTTCCACTGGTTCTCGATGCTTGCAGTTGGTGGCATAGGACTATTTAAGAGGGTGCGGGAGACTCGATGGGAAAAGGACCTGCTATTTCTTGCGACTGCTATTAGCCGTCCGACGTTAAACTTCCTCACAGTATTTCTCTCGTTTAGATTCGGTCTAGATATCTGTTGCATTCTTGGCTACAACGAGGTAATGGTCCGAACCAACGTTGGCTCCTCGGAACGTTCGAATATCCTTGATACTGGAGAGTGCCTTGCGTCGATCGCAATGTGGTCAATCTGGATGACCCTTGATTGACCAGGAATTCGCCATGTCCCCTTATGTATATCGAGATGCGGGAACTGCGTACTAGCTACCACAACGTTTCGCCCCGCAGCAAAGTCGATTTGCCTGAGTACGTTATCGGAGGTTGTGTCGTGCAGGCTGTATCTTCCGATTGTGCCACCAAAGACGTCTTCTCTTCCTAGTTTGGCATTAAAATCACCCAAGACAATTTTAATGTCATAGCTAGGACATTGCTCATATGTATGTATTGTCCAGGAGCTCTTAAAACTCGTCCTTGGGTCGTCATCTTTCTCCTCTGTGGGGGCATGCGCGCATATCAGGCTGATGTTAGCGAATTTAGCCTTGATGCGAATTGTCGTGAGGCGTTCATTCACATAGATGAAACTCAAGACTTCTTGTCTAAGTCTGCCTCTATCGATGAATCCATACTCAAAAAGACCCTTCGTTTGTTGTCGGTAACAATGACCGTAGTAGGTATCGTACTCTTTTATTTTTCTTTTGTTCGGCCCATCTCGTCGCACTTCTTGGATGGCGATGATGTCTGCTTTGTAGCAGTCTAGGGCCTCCGCTAAATGCTTGGCGGCACGTGGTCTTAAGAGGGGTTGAACATTTCTTGGTTCGTCAACAGTAAATCTGTTCGTATCCGAGGCTTGTTGCTTCACAACAAAATATCCTTGCGTGCCAAGGAAGTCACTCCGACGACACGACCCCTAACTTGAAAGACCTGACCCTTAGTATGACTCCAAGGGTGGGGAGCTGGATTAACCGCTCCTTATACGCCTGAGCTCCGAATATGTCGTAGTAGCCCGTATAAGGTATTCTTTAAGTAGTCCAACCTTATTGGAACTGTAGACCCAACCGATAATTCCATCTGGGGAATTCTTCCGCTGCCGGCCGCCCTGATGAAAAGAGGAGTGCCTTAGTAGAACACTCCTCCCCCATCTCTCGTTTGCTGCCCCCAATAACCGTCCACAGGGATTGAAACCCAATCTTCGAATGAAGTATTAAGTACCCGATGTTCACCACCACGGGCGGGGAGGTGAAATTAAGAGTTGATGACAAAGAAGACGCTTGAGGCCTCTTGAATGCACATGTCTACCGTTTGAATATCCCCAATGAAGTTCAGCCCTTTTCAATTTTTTTTTCAAGAACTCTTAACACTCTAAAAAATAATCCAATTAATCCTCATTTACTTAACCTCAAAATGTTTGGAATACATAATTTTGTATATTTGAATTCAAGACACAATTTATAAAATGTCTCTTAAATTGATATTCATCTTCTCACTTCTTTTAAACTAAAGTATATACATCATTAATAAAAGTCTATCAACATCCTCACAAGAGTAAAGAACCTCTTGGTGCTTAAATAGCCTTTTGACATATCCCTTCATAAGCATATATTCAATCCAATTCATTCTCCACATCAAAAACATACATTACATTCATATTCATACATCCATACTCGTTTATCTTATTCCCTTTTCATTCCCCAAAAATATTAAGCCTTAACTGAGTAGTAGTAGTAGCTCAACTCAACTTCTGTGGTGTATTATATTTCATTTCAATTATTTGATCTCTTCCTGTGTGTAACTCTAGCATACATCAGACAGAGTGGATATAATCTATATTATTATATTCATATGTGTATCAGTGTGTGTACACAGAGAAAAAAGTACCACATAAAATAGAAGAAAAGTAATAAGATTTCTCTATGGTTTTCATCCAAGAAGAAAGTCTTATTAAAACCATAGAGATTATCTTATCAGAATGTTGATGACCATTTTATAGGATATCCACATATTTTTAAGAAGATATCTTATTAGCTTTCAATACGAATGCTTCTTAAAATAATAAGAAAACTTATTGAAAAGTATGAGGAAAACTCTTAGGAACAATAAGAAAATCTCATTGATAGTATGTGAAAATCTTTAAGAAACAATAAGAAGATCTTATTAAAAATATGTGACAATCTTTTAGAAACAATAAGAAGATCTTATTGATAATATGTGACAATCTTTTAGAAACAATAAGATGGTCTTATTGAAAAGGGATGAAAATCTCTTGGAAAAAAAATAAGGTGAGCTTATTGAAAGTTTGTAGGATTCTGTCTGAAGTAATGTGAAATAGAAGAAATTAAAAACAAAAATTAATTTATAAATGAAATCTAAGATTGAAATTTCTTTTAATTCACATTATTTCAAACAGAATCCTACAAACTTTCAATAAGCTCACCTTATTGTTTTTCCAAGAGATTTTCATCCCTTTTCAATAAGACTATCTTATTGTTTCTAAAAGATTGTCACATATTATCAATAAGATCTTCTTATTGTTTCTAAAAGATTGAGAGAGATTTCCACCCTATAAGGTTTCAATAAGATAAGGTTATTTTTTAAATTCTTTTTCACATGACGAAAAGACGCAATAGTTATATTTTTTTCAATTTTTTATTTTTTGTTGCTTACAAAAAGTGTTACATAAAAAACCAATCTCTCAATTCACATTTAATAATTTAAAGTAAACTTAAATAACTAAAAACTGAAATAAATAAACTCTTAAAATAAAATGTTTTCATAAAGCATCACTCTTACTGCGCTAAAATTAGTGAGAAACTGACGGAACAGTCATGTGCTCAGAGCCAAGTATAAGCAAATGCAAATAAGAAAATCGCTAACTGTTCCGTAAGTTCCTACCTGATTTAATAATGTGAACTAGCCTTTTTTCCAATATTTTTTCGGCCGAACGACCTTAAGACCATTGTTCAAGTCATGCAAGTTGGAGGTCCATCTAGTGAAATTAAATTGATAATGGTATATGACATAGTACTTAAATAGGTACATACTAAATCAACTTACCCTTTCCTTCCTCCACTGCCTCAGTCCGGCTTGGAATTTTATGCGGTCTCCAAAGTACCCGCTACTATCGAAGTAGCTGAAAAACTTGTCGACATCTTCCATCTCCATTTTTTCTAAAATGTCGATGGATGTGACCCCATACACCTTCAGCAACGTCGACGCCAAACTACTCAGGCCCCAGGAGTCAAAAATTTGCCGTGTCTCCGCAATATCCTCATCTATCTATACTACCGCTGGAATGCTCACTAATTCACCGGGTAGTTCAATTTCACTTTCACTCGCGTTAAAATATTTTCCATTTGAAAACTCTTTTTACTTACTTTATAATTTTTTTCCCAAATACGATAGGCCGATACGGAGCAAATCACGCGCACGTCTACTTGCCATCACAATTCCTTTAACAATGCAAATGCAAAGCACCGTTGCAGGTATCACACACAAACACAATGTTATTGAGAAAACTCATGCTAATAAGAAGGAATTCTTTTTGTTTCAAGAAGGTTTCCTTAGACGAGTGAAAAGTAATAAGTTTACCTTTTTAAACCAGAAAGCTAATAAGATTCTCTTATTGCTGCTCACATATACAATGTACATTGTACAAATTCCTATTTAAAAAGGAAATCTTTTTGTTTCAAGAAGATTTCCTTATTATCCTAAGTGGACATACATTTTTATGCGGGATATACATACACCAACCTACACTGTCCAAATGCATGTCACGCATGTTTGAGTGTATTACTCATGTAAACATTGCGTGTGCTTGAAGAAAAATTAAAACGTTTTGATTTTTATTCAATCAACAAATACACATCTCACTTCAATGAAGGAGTGGGAGCGAGATATGAGTACTGAAAAGTCATTAAAAATTCACTTTTTCATACCCAATGCGGACACCGTCATATGCATGACATTCATTTGAACAGTGTATACATAACCTACCCCACATTATAAGTTTATCTTTTTAAAATTGAAAAGTAATAAGGTTTTCTTATTGTTCATCAAACGCTTGATCTACTGCCTAAATTTTTAAAAGAAAAACTTTTCGATTTAAGAAGATGTCTTCTAAAAAATGATTAGTAATAAGGTTTTCACATTGTTTACATCATTTAATGTGACTTTCCATTTAGAAACTGTAGTACAAAATTTTCAAAACTTCAATAAGATTTTCTTTATAAAATCAATTAGATTTCTCTATGAAAATATCATATTATTCAATACTTTCAATAAGATTTCTTAGCAAAGTAGCTCAATAAGGCAATCTTATTGATTTTATGTAGTACTTTTTCGCTCTGTGTATAAGAATTATTATATACATTCATACAAACATCGATCCATTTTCTTTCCTGAAGGTTCATCCAGTAAAACTCAAATCAATTTCCATTAAGCTTCAATACATTTATATATCTATATATACATACTCGTAATACACATACAAATTACAACTGTCTTCCTTAATATGAAGGCATTATTTTTCCATTTTCCCTTTTGTCTGCCTGTCTCTGTGATGTGTGTATGTTCGTTAGTTTAGCAGAAACATTTATTTTCTTTAAACAAAAAATCCATATCTTCATTATATGCGTGACATCCTCAGGGGCTTAAACTTTTATGTTGATGTAAAATTTCCATTAAATTAAGTTTTTGATATTCTTTGGATAAAATCAAATTATTTACTGTTGAAAAAATTAGATTAACAAAAACAAAACAAACAATTTATTAAATGAAAAGCAATATGGTACAAAGTGCCAATTTCAAAACCAAACTAAATAAAGTTCAAAATGTTCCTGTGAATATTTGTTCATATTTATTAATTAAATTAAATATTAATTCTTTAGCTACCTTAAAAAATGTAAATAATGAAAAAGAAAACTTGAAAAAAATGGTATTATTTACGAACTGATTAAGAATAGAAAAAGAAATGGTCCTAACATGGAACCCTGGGGCACTCCAATATTCAGAACGATGTCTTTGACTTCGATGTTATAAATCCTTTCACCCGTATTAATAAATTAACACATATGAAACATGAATAATGAATGCATGTATCCTAAGTCAGTGAGCTATGTACAGGGATAGGATTGTGCTAACCTTGCACTTTTTTTGTTCGTAATCGTATGTAAATATTATCTTTCTGCCTTTTAAACACAAGTTGATTGATTTTTTACGATAGGAAAATAAAAATAAAAAAAGGAAGTTTCAAGTACGTACTTTTTTTATTGACTAACACTAGCTTTGTTCCAAACATTGACCAAAACTGCCAATGTTACTATTTTTCACACATTTTTACCCAATTCCTATTCCACATTTATAAATTGGGTTGTTTTGGGCAGCAGAGAGCGCTCATCAGAGATTAAAACATTTAAAATAGAGGCCCCTAATGAACGTGCACTTAAATACACGTGTTAATTAATAACCTTGCATGAGCCCTTGTCCTTGTATTTACACGTATAATTATAATTACACGTGTAATTATTATGAAAGATTTTTTCTGATGCAAAGGACATTGAGACTGTTCTCACGATTACATATTATTTGAATAGTTCAAAATTGATTTAGGACGGGAAAATCTACTAGTCCATTTATATAATACTGATTTTCTGTATAATTTATATTTATGTAATTGGTTTTTCTGAAACGGCTATAACGATTTTGATGGAATTTTCAGAGTTTTTTTTTTGTACGGTAAAATATTTAAAATTGGTTAAAGAAACTTCCGCTTCCCTGACACGCCCCCTTTGCTTTGTTTCACTGAGTTAATGTAACTTTCAAAGATTTATCTCGATAATTTTTTGATGTCATCTTGCTGAAAGTGTTAACACGTATCTTTTTTGTTGCCATGACATTCGTCTCGCCATGGCCGTTAACACGTTGTTTTCTCATTTCCGGCCTTGGTGCTCATTTCGTCGTGTTCTCGCCGTGGGCATTTACACAATGTTTTCTCGTTTGTAGTTATAGTTTCACCTCGTTACAGTCTTATTTGAAAGATTTGCTTAATTTGTTGACTATTTTTTTAATGATTGCCAACAGCTGTCATGAACGACAGTGCCTTGGGTGAGCAGCTTCGTTGATTCTCATCTGGCAGGCAGATATAAATATCAACATTTTTCTTGACCCGGTCATGCACCGTTGTCATCAGCTTGAAAAATGTAGTTACTAAGCTAAGAAAAATTTATTACTATGACAGTCAAACCTTAGTGAGACTAAAGCAAGACGAATAATATAAAATGTACAGAATGATGAAACAACGTGTAGATGAAACGGCGAGACCAAAGCCAGACCATATTGAGAAAACCAAGACACAGATAATAAAAGTGTAAGTGGGTACGGCGAGTATAGTGAGACGGACACAGTGATCGCAACATAGAAAACCACGTATGGACTTAAAAAAACGGTTTCATCTTATTTTAAACTTTTTCAAAAACCTATTTTTGAAAAAAAGAACTTTCGGGCGGCCAAAACAAGATGACGGCAAAACATGCCAAATTCCAAAAACCACGTGTAAGTATCATGGCGAGACCAAAACGAGACCATAGCGAGAAAACCACGACACAGATTCTAATGTTGTTGAACACGGCGAGACCACAGTGAGATGAACTCAACGATCACTACACAAAAAACCACGGATGGACTAAAAAAAAACCATATTTTAAGCTTAAGCTTTTTCAAAACCTTATTTATGAAAAAAAGAACTTTTTTGAGACTCTAGCGAGACCAAAGTGAGATGACGGTAAAACATGCCAGATGACTAAAAAACATGAGTAATTGTCTTGGCGAGACCAAAGCGAGACTATATAGTACAAAAACCACGACACAGATTCCCATGGAAATGAGCACGACGAGACCACAGTGCGACGAGTTTAATGACCACGATACTGAAAACCACGGCGAGAGATTAGCGAGATGATACCAAAACTCGTCGTCGTTGTCGTGTCGTTGGTCGAGCGATCATCAAAAATGAGCACTTTCTTTTAAATACACGTGTTTTTTTATTTACACGTATATTTAAAACGAACACGGGTACACGGGTATCAATTCCTTAAAACACGTGTACCCGTGTAATTAATCGTCTGCCTGAAATCGAGAGCTCTATTTTAAAACCTTTCCTGACAAATTCTACTCAAGAATTTTTTTTTGGGCAAAAATTCTTTGGTCTGTCTAATGCCCAGTTGACGTAGGTCAGATATCGGTGACACATCTAGATACCAAAAAAAAATCAAAAATTCATCAAAATTCGCCAGACTGACAATTTTTGTTCAAAAATCTATGGAACAAATCTAATTGTTCCATGAAGGAGTATCAAGTGGGTAAGTGTTCTCAATTTTAGGAATAGCAACAAAATTTTACAAAAAAAGTGAAAGGCAGTTTTGAATGTAAATACAGGACCAAAAACTTTTGAGCAAAAAATGCTGTATTGAATATGGCAACGTCAATTCCAAATTTGCCAAAAACGTTAAAGTGAATTAGTGAATGTATGGAGTTCCACTCGTTTCTGCTCAAGTAGAGAGACCCTTTAGGTCCTTCAAAGCACTGTTGTACTACGTATGTGTACTTATTCAATAAATTCCTCTTTTTTGTCTTTTCAAGGATTTTATCGAGCAAAAGAAACTCGACTATACAAACATATATTGATTTTAACATCATGAATTTTTTGTGCCTAATTCGCTGATATGTGTCAAAAAGAGTTTCGACGTTGGAACCAAAATTTCGAATTCTTTATTTGAAATTGTTTTCTGAACGCACCGGATATGATAACTGGAAATGGATTTTTGCTTTTTATTCAGACATCGCTTGATTTTCAAAATATACATAGTTTGAAAATAAAATAATTTTTACAATCACGACAGTGGACCGTTTTTTAAATTTAATTTGTTTTGACAGGACTTTCACAGGAAGTATTTAGAATATCGGATCATTTTTTTTTGTAATTATTTAGCTGACATGTCGCTAAGTCTAGGCACAAGTTTTTCTTTTTTAAATACCGCTTTGTTCAATTTTTGGAGCAAAAACCAAAAATTTTGAAAAAAAGTTTTTAAAAAAGTCCGCCATTTTGCGAGTTTTTAAAGTTCTTTATGAAGAGAAGTATTATATGTTCTATATTAGATGATACTCATAAAAATCTACAAAATTTCATTATTTGTTTAGTTTTTTTTTTTTTTTTCTTCAAAAAGAATTTTTTGCATTTTGGGACACTTTGCTTAGCTTAGATTTTTATATTTTTGAATTAAGGCACTGTTTTCAAAAAAAAATTCTATGCTAAAATTTTCGCATGTCAAAAACATTGAGGTGAAATACAAAAATATTTGTTTGCTTTATGCAAAAAAGTAAAATACCTTTTGTTGACATGGATGTCATGCAAAAAAATTGACTAGTCATTTAAGTGTATGCAAGCAAATAGTGCGGTAAATAAAAAACAGCATTATTTGCATGTAAATCTTTTTTTTCATCCAAAATAAATTGTTTTCCATTTCAAGGTCTTAGTTGATAAAGGGTAAATTAATGACTCAATGGGTGCCTTGGGTTAAGGCAGACAATTCTCGCTTTGAAAATTACACAGTTTTATGCATAGAAATATTGATTTTTTTTTTGCATGGGAAATGTAAACTATGCTTTTACCAAAAACTAGTGATAAACGAAAACAGACGGAAACTCTTAAGCGAAATCAAACAATATTGACATTTTTTATTTAAAGTTCCAATTTAAAAAGTGCATTTCCGGTCCAATATCATAGGACGGAGAGTTGGCGAACAAAAAAAATTGATTTTGGCTGAATTTTAAGCTTTCTTGCGCAAACGCAAAATTTTTAGCTCTAACGATTTTTTTTTTTTGAAATTCAAGTTTCTGCCAAGCCTCAAACATCTATACAAAACTGACAAAATTAAATTTTTGTTTGCCAGAATTTGAAAACTTTTCGAAATAGGTTAATCACCCAATCACGATTTGGTAGTTCGCTTGGCTTTCTTTATAGCCAAATTCCCACTAAAAAAGACGAAACCTACCCTCAAATGTAACGGGTAAAATTAAAACAAAAAATTAATTTCAAACTTTTTCTTATGTCAGAATTTGAAAACAAAATATTTTTGAAGGATGGTAAAATTCAGCTTTTTCTTAATTTCTCGAGACCTCAGTTTTTTTTTGGGGAGATGTGAAGATACGAGGTAGTTCCCGTGCGAAAAAAACGTGTGCATATATTTTTGCATGTAAAAAATTACAAAATCATTTTTTTTTGCATGATTGGTTTACAGTTTCACGCAAAACAACCATTGCTGTCGTGGAATGTTATGCATAACAATGGACTGGCATTTGCTTTGCATGCGAAAAAAGTGATGGTCGGCTTAAGGTAGTTAGGTACCTACCGTTATAGTAGTAGTACAAAAATTCAGTAAAAACTTCTAAGCTGTGTACGGAAATTCATAAAAATCAAATATTGAAGGAGTCGTTTTCCAAATATGTAGGTAACGGGTGATTTTTTAAGAGGTTTAGAACTTTAAAAAAAAAAAAAACAAAAAATTCGAAAAAATGAATGAAATATTTATTTGAATCGATAGTTTGAACCTTGCAATTTAATGTTTAAAGATAATTTCATGCAAATGTTGACCGCGGCTGCGTCTCAGGTAGCCCATCCGCTGAGTCCAATTTTGGCATACTCTTTCACACATATCGGCCGGTATCTCACGAATGAATGCATGGATGTTGGCTTCCAGTACGTCAATCGAAGCGGGCTTGTCCCTATAGACATTAGCATTGACATACCCCCACAAAAAATAATCTAATGGTGTCAAATCGCACGATCTAGGCGGCCAATTGACCGGCCCGAAACGTGAAATTAACTGTTCACCAAACTCGCCTCGCAATTGCGCCATTGTTGTTCATGCAAGTCAAGACCTTCCATTTCGGGCAAAAAAAAGTTTGTTATCATCGCTCGGTAGCGTTCACCATTGACAGTAACGCTGCGATTCGCATCATCTTTGAAGAAATATGGCCCAATAATGCCGCTGGCCCATAAACCGCACCAAACAGTGGCTTTTTCGGGATGCATTGGTAGCTGTTGCAATGCTTCTAGCTGATCTTCACTCCAAATGCGGCAATTATGCTTATTTACGTACCCATTCAACCAAAAATGAGCCTCATCGCTGAACACAATTTTTCGATAAAAAAGCGGATCCTCGGCCAGCTTTCCAAGAGCCCATTCACCAAAAATTCGGCGTTGTGGTAGGTCGGCTGGCTTTACCATGGTTAAATTGCAAACCAAACTGAAGCTGTTTGACAGTGACACAAGGTACTAAACACACGTCAGCTGTCAAAACCAGTGTTGCCAAAACCAAATCAGCTAAAAAATCACCCGTTACTTTAAAAAAAATTATATAAAACTAGACCACACTCTAACCGGAAAAAAAAATAGTTGCTTATTAAAGATTGTAAAACTTTGTATGGCAGGTACCGGTTTTCTTAGTCCTAAAAACGGATGTGCAAAAGTGTCCCAAAAATATAGATTCCAAGATTGCAGAAAATTGATCCAGCCGTTTAGACTGTAGCCGAGAAGACTGATTGAAAGAACTAGGGGACTTACGTTTTTCATGGATAGGGCTGGTCACGATACCAAACCAGACGAAACTTTTATTGGTATCGTCTCGGTATCGTTTAAATTGAAAAATGTCGGTATCGTCTCGGTATCGGTCTCGGTCTCATATTACTAAGTCTCGTCTCGGTATCGTATGACTAGGTTTGGTATCGGTATCGGTCTCGGTCGCATTCAGTGTTAATAAGAACTAACTTCTAAAATTTTCTCCACATCGCTTACAAGCCGCTTACGAAAATTTCATCCCAATCGTATTAGCAGTTCCCGAGAAACCAAGATATAATTAAAAATAGGTGTGACAGTGGGTGCATTTTACTAGAATCGCTTCCTTAGCCTTCCTCTAGCTAAAAATAATTAACTTTGACAATATCATACAAATCGTTGGAGCCGTTTTCGAGACACCAAGAACAAAAAGTTATTACTCAATACTAATATTCAAAAATCCGTTTTTCTGCCGATACCAAATGATACCACCGAGAGTTTCGGTAAATTTCGGTACTTAGGGTTTGGTATGGTCTCGGTTTAGTCTCGGTATCGTTTTGAGTGTTCTTAAGCTGGTTTGGTCTCGGTATGGTTTCGGTTTCCGATACCGATACCAAACGATACCGAGACTTATCTGGTATCGTGGCCAGCCCTATTCATGGACCCCTGATATTGACTTTTTATGGTTTTTACATAAATTCAATCATGTTTTCTTTTTAAGAAAGTTTAAGATATGGGTTCAGATTCCCGAACATAAAGAAGCTTGTGAATAATGCAAAATCTATTTAGAAAACTCACATAACACTCACATAAGTTTTTGTGAACTTGCAATACCAACAAAAAAACTCACTTGTGTAAAAGACCATTATACAATGTTTGTTTCTTTTTTACAATTTGTTTTTAGCAGGCTAAAAGCTTTCGACTGATTGACTTATTATCATCAAAATCCTTCAATTTGTATTCCCAAATAGAAGAAAGTTGGTACTCCTTTTATAAATCCACTTCCTTTTAGATAAGAAACTGCTCTACTCTCTTTCTCTCTCTCTCTCTTTCAAGAAGAAGAAACTACTACAATAACAACAAAAAACCCCTACACACTCAATTTTATTATGGAGAACCACTTCTTTCCTTCCCAGCGGTCTTATCGCCTTTGTAATAAAATCTTCAATTTGGATTTATTACCAAGTCCCCAGATTGAAACGGTTTAATGTATCCTCGTGACAATCTGATGCGTCACGGTGTACCGACTTTAGTGGTAGGTACATCCATGTCGATTTGATACTCAAACTCAAGATGTACGTACCTACCTATATGCAGGTAACACACACCCACCGCACCGTATCAAAAAAATACATAAATACCTCTATAACAATATAAATCTCACCTTTCAAGCTTCAAAAGCTATATCACATCAGGCTTCCTATACGAGTATATCCGAGGATAACACATTGTAGATAGAAGGTAAGACCGAAGTATGAGTTCTCTCTCTCTCTTTCCCTTTTGAGGAATAAAGTTCAATCTCACTCGTCGTTTGTTTTCTAAAGCAATACATTTTGGCAGGCGTTTAATCATACCTTTGAAAAATGATGGTGTGTTAAGAATGAATATGAGTTTTGAAGAGATATAAAAACGAAGAAAGGAAGAACTTCAGCAGAAGAAACCATACAAGACAGGAATATAATACAGTTTATCTTCGTATGTTGTTTTTGTTATTGATTTCCTGTTACTAACATTTTATTGAAGATAATTTTTGTAACGAATATTTTTATTTTTGTCAATGGAGAGGACATGAAATTCCTCATGGATTGCTTTTACCTTTTCCATTATCCTAACAATATCCATTTTGGGAATTGGGAGAAAAATTGTATTAGTGACACATATTTATTTTCGATTTGGAAATTAGATATAAGTAGAGTGTCATTAGGCTGTTAGTGGTAATACTTTATTTCCCTATAGTCACACTTTTACTTGGAATAGGCAAACATTCCTAAGTAGGTGCGTCATCTTTTATGTTGGTATGTGACTGTTTGGCCGTATTCCAAGTGACATTGTAGATGGTTTGTCGGCAACAGTCTTTGAGTCAATTGCGCACTTAAATTAGAAATAAATGCAAATTTTCCTTCAAAATGCGCCTCAAGGCGGTTTTAATAGGCCTTTTTCTTTTTGATGTATTAACAGCTTAGCGCTCGGTATTCAAAAAAAAATCTTAGCTATCGGTATGGGGAAAATTGAAAGTCGGCTGCAGAGGATAGGGTTACGTAACTAGTTCCGTTTTGAACCATTTTGTTTGTTGTAGGTTAGGTAAAACTCTGTAAACTCGAATAGGTAAGGAAGTTTTCGTTTGATACCTTATGGTTTTGGCATTTGCTAAGTGGAGTGAATTCTTTACACCCCGACTCCACAGGAAATAGTTTCTCTCTCTTGACATGAAATATCTAATGGAGTCACTCCGCTTCATCTCTTGATTGGATGTCAACCATTTTGTTTTAGCGCTTAGAATTTTCAAAAAATATTTTTTGGATTTAGAAAAAAAAAATATCAAAATTATTTTTGAAACTCAGTATGTAGACATTTCGACTCATTGCATTTTTTTTGAAACTTGCTACTGAACGGTAGAATATATTCTTTAGAATATTTAAAAAAAATATTTTACCTTTATGCAAAAATAAATTTTCAATACAAATGTTAAAAAACGAACTAAAATAAAGAAAAACAGTAATTAAACAAGTCTATTCACTGACGAAAGTGTGGTTAAATTGAATCGGTGAGTGGAAGAACAGTACAAGTGCCAAATTAAAAATGTAAGAAAAACAGGTGTAACTTCTTATTGCTCAGACAAAAAATAGATTTTTTGGTATGAAAATGTAAAACAGATTGCTTATAATTAGAAAGTTTAAAATTTCTTTTTTAAAAACATTTGTTTAAGCCAATAAACAATTTATATTATTTTTTCTGCAAAGGTGCTTGTACTGTTCTTCCATTCACCGATTCAATTGAAAATTCTTAAAATAACTTCACAAATCTTAAAATTGATTTTTCAACACAGCTTCGCGATAATGTTCAGAATGTGTGAGCTTAAATTAAGCAACAAAAAATCACATTTCACATAAATCTAAATGACTTGCATTTGTAGGGTTTTATTTCAACGTAATTTTATTAGTTTCGCATTTTATTTTGTAATTTTTTGGCCGAATTCGCTACGATGTTGAAAATTGATAACTATCTTCTTTACACAATTTGTTTTTTTTTTTTTTGTGTATTTGCGTTTTAAATACGCTTGTTTCTATTATAAAATACTAAATCAATATTGTCTCGAACTTAATTTAAGAAAAGATCTCATACTAAGATTGAGCAGCTCTAAAAAAATATATTTCTAACCTTAAATCAAGTTTTTGTTTCATAATTCAAAAATGAGCTTTGAAAAAAACGTGCACAAGCCCACTCATTACCTATTTTTCCGAAGCAAGATAGTGACAAAAAATTCATTACAATAAAAAGCTCTTACGTTTCTGTACGTACTTATCAAAATCTGTTGCTCCTACGAAAAAAAGTGTGTTAATCTTTTTTGTGTAGAATTTTATGAGCAATAATATAAATTTATTAAGTTTTTGAAGAAAATTAACTGTAATTTATAGCTTTTACGGTACAAAATCAAAAGTGTAACTTTGACACGTAATAACTTCGAGACTATTTAAACCAACGGAGTTTGTCTATAGCTATCTTTTTAGATAATTTTATTGACTAAATGTTATTCTCTCATGATTTTGTTGCAAAATGAAATTCTATCGAGTTGTTAAAATAAAAACATCTTTTTCTTTTTCAAGATGGTGGCCATCCCCTTACCCCGGACACCCAGCTTAATGTGAAATTTTAATACATTTTTGAACAAAAATTTTCTCCTCCATGAAGCTTTTGCACGATTTTCTCTGAATCTTTTGATAGTATGAAAAAAGTATGTTTATCCTTTTCGTGGAGATTTACATAAGCTACAATTTGTACCTTCATCTTTTTCCCAAAAGAAGCTGATAGTTTTCGAAAAATTAGTAAAAACGGAGTTTTACCCCCCTTACTCCCCCCCCCCCCCAGCCAAAAAAATGTAGATTGATACAAATTTAGGGAACTTTTCATCAGGAAATGCAAAAGTTGTTAAGACAAAGCTCTCCAGCAAAATTAAGCTTTTTCGAAGTTTTGCCATTTTTGTATCTAATTTTCCTAGCCTATAAACTGGAATAAATGATAATGACACTTTTTCTTTTCCTTTATCTGTAATTTGTTCTCTCTCTTTTTGACCATATTATTGATGAGATTCGTGATTGCCTGTTATGTTTTAACCTTGTGATATTTGTACTTTCTTTATTTTCTTTAAACAAATTATCTCTTTTTTGGTGTCTGTTCCTCTGTATGGCAATCCCTTTCAGTGTGCTGGGTTATTACTTGGTTGTTATTGCACAGGAAATATTTTTTGTTTGGCTTGTCCGGGGTATTGCTAGCGTTCTTTTAAAGCAAATTGGTAGAAAGTGAGTATTTTTGCAAGAAATTATTTAATTAAAGCTCAATAAGGATTTAAATGCCACGGTACTGACATTCACGGTACTGAGTACTGACATTTAGACAGTTTTTTGTATCTCCACTTCTCTATGCTAATGAAAAAAATATAAAATTCTGATCACCAACCAAAAACATGTTATAACATGCTTAAAATATATTACCACGGCACTGACAAATAAATTTGTGAAACGCTTTCTTCGAATGAAAATATACAGGGTTGCCATGTCTTGAACTACACTAGTCAACGAAATTAAAGGAACAAATTTTTTTTCAATTTTTTTTTAGCGTTTTTTAAAGAGCTGTATCTTTGTGAAGAGTGGTCGTATTGAGTTGAAATAAAAAGCATTTTACAGCTTTATGTTTTTTAGATTTTGTTTGCAAACAAATTTTTTTGAAGTACCTACCGTTATTGCGTTATTGCAAAACACGAGACGAGTTAACAAAATTATTTTATTTTTATTTTTTTTGAAGGTCCTCATTTCTATGGGTAAATTTTTTTGAGTCAATTAAATGTCATGATCAGATACCTTGTTTATGCAGCTTGAATTAATTTTTTTTTTGTTATCGTACGATTTTTTTTACATGGTTTATCTGACTTTGAATGAAAAAAGATACTTTTAGCCTTGATTACCAATATCTCAGCAAATAATGACGTTATAAAAAATTCAAAGTCAGTTTTGGAAATTTGAGAAAGCGCTTTACAAAATTTTTTAAAATTTTGTAGAAATTATTTTTGTTTACCCTTCACCGTTAGTTTAAAAAAAGTACTTAAAACCGACGTTTTGTGGTCTTTTCGTAAATCTTTTTTTCTTTGCAATTATTGATTGCATGGCTTGCGTTGGTATGCAAATTTATAGACTTTTAAATCATTAATATTCTCGTAAATTTTCAAATTGATTCATCGAACCGTTTTTCCTCACCAAATCTTCAAAGTCTTACAAACCAGGTAAAGGAACAAATTGTGTTGTTCCTAAACAATGCGTAGTCGTCATCAAAATGACAAGAAAACCGCAATTCCAGTGGATTTTGTTCACAGTTTTGCATTAGTAAGATACTTTTTTGAATTGAAATGAAATAAAAAGTACATTAAACAAAAAAAAAAAATTTTATTTCAAACATTTTTCAAACAAAAAAACTTGATTTTTTAAAATTTTTTTTTTTTGGAAAAATGTATTTTTTATTTCATTTCAATTCAAAAAAGTATCTAACTAATGCAAAACTGGGAAAAGAATCCACTGGAATTGCGATTTTCTTGTCATTTTGATGACGACTACGCATTGTTTAGGAACAACACTTTGTGCCCTTACCTGGTTTGTAAGACTTTGAAGTTTTGGTGAGGAAAAACGGTTCGATGAATCAATTTGAAAATTTACAAAAATATTGATGATTTAAAAGTCTATAAATTTGCATACCAACGCAAGCCATGCAATCAATATTTGCAAATAAAAAAAAGATTTACGAAAAGACCACAAAACGTCGGTTTTTAGTACTTTTTTTAAACTAACGGTGAACGGTAAAAAAAAATAATTTCTGCAAAATCTTAAAAAAATCTTGTAAAACGCTTTCTCAAATTTCCAAAACTGTCTTTGAATTTTTTATAACATCATTATTTGCTGAGATATTGGTCATCAAGGTTAAAAGTATCTTTTTTTATTCAAAGTCAGATAAACCATGTCAAAAAAAATCGTACGACAACAACAAAAAAATTGAATTGAAGCTGAATAAGCAAGGTATCCGAACATGACATTTAATTGACTCAAAAAAATCTATCCATAGAAATGAGGACCTTCAAGAAAAATAAAAAAAAATTTGTTTGTTGTCTCGTCTCATTTTTTGCCATTACGCAATAACGGTATTTCAAAAAAATTTGTTTGCAAACAAATCTCGAAACAAAAAACATAAAGCTGTAAAATGCTTTTTATTTTAACTCAATACGACCACTCGTCACAAAGATACAGCTCTTCAAAAAACGCTAAAAAAAATTGAAAAAAAAAATTGTTCCTTTAATTTTGTTGACTAGTGTAGTTCGATAGCCCAATTTATAAAATTGTGTAGCCCTTAATCAGGGCCAAAAAAAAATATCCCGAATAGTAGCCCAATGCGAACAATTTTTTTTTTAATTTCATCACAACTTCAACTACATTTTTTTTTTTTTTAACAATATTGAGAAAAGTGAACTTAACATAATATTACTTTCAAATTGATTTGCTTATTGCTTTTTGCAGCTAAATATGTATTTTATTTTTCTTATACAATTTTTACTGGGAACAACACAATAACATGAACAGAAGATTTTGTCGGCAATTTTGGAAAAAATATAGCCCAATCTGGCAGTCCTGAAAACATATCACTCTTAAAGTAAAAAAAAACGTAGAAAAAATAAAGTAACTATTGTTAACTAAAAATTAATAGTCTCTTTTAGAAAACCACCATACAAACTTCTAAAAACTTTAAAAAATGACTATTTTGTGTTAATTTTTTGCAAAAGTTTGTCAAGTAAGTGTTGCACTCAAACTTTTCTAAGGACAAACATTTTTATTTAATGAAGTATTTCATTAGAAAATAGTAGATTTAATTGGAAAAACAAGAACCGGACATGCCATGGTACTGACATTTTGACTACACTTTTCCATGTCATGTGGAATTACTAGTGGAATTAGTTTAGTCATGATATTGAATGTAAATTGTGGTAAATAGACATTTACCCAATTCAAACCAGAAATATATACAAACATTTTACATTAAAAACAAAAAAGCACTGGACACAAAGAATCTTAGTTGGCACGGAATCACCAACCAACTTCATTTAGAATATAATTTTTGATTTTGAATTATTTCATTATTGGCTGATCGGATTTTAATAAAACAAATATATATATAAAAGCTTTTAATAATACATATTGCATATCAATAAAATGTTTTGGGAATTTGAAAAACAAAACTATTTTTTTGAAAATTCGATATTTCAAAATCGGGTTGAAAATTATTTTTTTTTAGATATTTAATTTTTACCTGTAAATTAATAAAAACTTAAAATTTGTATAGCAAAATTTTTCCTTTAAAATGGTTTTAAAATTGCATAAACAAAAATAATTTTTACAAAAACCACTCGCACAATCTTCGCATAAACTCCTATTAATTCAAGTTTAAAGCCTAACACGCTGCTGATGCGAAACAAAAAATCTCATACAAAAATGACACAACGAAATCATAAACGAAAAATTTGTTTTACTTTTCGTTCTGGAAATTGTTGCATATTTTTTGGAGAAGTCTATACACTCTTTTTTTGTCACAATTAATTACCCAGGCCATTTATTGTGTACGGAAAATGACATTTGTGTTTTTTTGTGTGTAATTTTTTTCTTTTTTTTCAGTTGCATTAGTTTTGATTTTTTGAATTTGTGTAACTGTCAATGAATATTTTTAGCTGCGTTTTCGTAAGCATTTCGTTGTCTTGGAGACCAACTTAAAATTTCGTTTTGCATCAGCAGCGTTCTAGGCTTAAAGCCTGAAGCTAGTACGCTGCTGATGCGAAACGAAATTTTTTGTTTGTCTCCAACAAGACAACGAAATGCTTACGAAAACGCAGCGAAAAAATATTCAATGACAGTCAAAATATCAAAACAAATACAACTAAAAAAAAAGAACACAGACAGCCCGCTGTAATGAAAGAAAACACAAATGTCATTTTCCACACACAATAAATGGCCTGGGTAATTAATTGTATGCGAAAAAAGAGTGTTGACTTCTCCAAAAAATATGCAACAATTTTCAATTTCGTTCATCGAACAGCGTACTGCATAGGGCATAGTCCTTTGATTTATTCGGTGTCTGCTTTTTAAAAACGGTTTTGGGAAACAACGGACACCCAAATAAACATTCTAAAACTGGAGAAGGTACCCACCTGGAAAAATGGCAAGTTTTTGTCAAGTTTAATCGAGGCCCTGGAAAGGCTTCGGTAGGGGAAATCTGGACAAGGCAAACTTGTCAATTACTCTCGAGGCCCTTGCTAGTAAAACCTTTTTGGTTAAGTCTTGTTATCCCATCACAAATACCTCATATATGAAAAAAAACAAACAAAAACTAATATCTTATACCCATCACACAATAGTAAGAAAAATTAAAATAATTTTTTTATTTTCAACACTGCACAACTGTATTGCGAAATATGTATCTCAGTAGTTAAGGTATAGGACTGGTAATCAGAAGATGGCAGGATCGAATCCCAGTAAAGACAACTTTTTATGTTTTTTTGCTGTCTCTCGAGGCAAAATGTAACTTCACTGGCGAGGCCCTAGAGAATTTCTAGAGCTACCCTTGCTGGGCCCTTGCTAGTATCTATGTAAAACTTTCTAGC
The DNA here is from genome assembly GCA_963921185.1 of Dasysyrphus tricinctus. Lineage (NCBI taxonomy): Eukaryota > Metazoa > Arthropoda > Insecta > Diptera > Syrphidae > Dasysyrphus > Dasysyrphus tricinctus. The sequence goes on along the minus strand of OY992532.1, from coordinate 40,745,579 downwards.
CCCTCGCAAAAACTAGGTTGTTTTTCCAGCCAAACAAATGTTAAATGATAACACAGTTTAATTTTTTTTTTTAATTTTTCTATAATAACTAACTAATAACTATCCCGCACTGGCTAAGGAATAAAGCATCAAGTTTATTAAGCTTCACCCTCTACAACAATTTTTTACAATTTTTTGGATCTTCTCCATTTTAAAATTGAAAAATTACAAATTCATTTTTTTTTGTTTATATATTTATTTGTAGTGTAGATATAGCTCAACACCACTCACTTTCCACATGAAACTGTTTTAAAAACATATTGGTATCAAAAGAATGAAAATTATGTGCTAATTATGTATGGCAGTAAGCAAAGCAGTCAATTATGTGCTTATTACTATGTACCATCGTATATATTAAAACATATTATCTCTCTTATTAATATTTTTTAATTAATTTTTGAAAATTGGGGGGCTAGGTTGACATCTACAAATACACCCTCAATTATAAATAATTGATACAAAGTTTTAATATTGAAGCAAAAGAAATATTTTAATGCGTCACATAATTAGCACATAATTCACAGATTCTTTTGATAACACATTTTCCAATCATTCGTTTTGAGAGAAGGGAAATGTATTCAGCTCTACGTTGATGGCCTTTGCATTTCACTTTAAAGAATTGCTTATGAATAGTAATTCCAGCGCAAAACACTTAAAATGCAGCACATAATTAACACATTTCTTATGAAAAATTTCAAAAATCATCTCTCAAAGAAAAACACACTTCTTATATTTCTATTTTGTATATTTTGTGTAGAGTTTTCCTTTCTATGCAACAAAACTAGCTTATTCTTGTCGTTTTCTATATTCCTTACATTTTTAAGATTCCATTTTGTTTTATAATTATAAATTTGAGTGATTGTAATTGAAAAGTAGCTGTTTTCTACTTTATGACAACTTTTAAATTGCTGAGCTCCTCAAATTCACCCGGAAGGGTTCCTACTTATTTCCTAAACCACAACCGACCAGAAACACCTTCAACCTTATTCCTTTCTTTTTTGTTTTGTTTCAATTAAGCCCCAGGACATTAGTTAAGAATTATATCATGACAAGAAAGACTTAAAACTTTATGCAAAACATTTTAGCACTTATCAACGAATAGCTTTTGTTTAATAACAAAAACCTCATAAAGACCTTTTTTGGTGTCTTTTTGTTGAAAGTCTCTGGGGCTCTTTCGCACTTTCATCGTGAGAATTAAATTATCTTTTCAAAAAGGCACAAAGGACTTAAATTTCATTTTAACTTTATGACGATGACTATGATGATGATGTTGATGATATCATGGTATGTCGGTTGCCTTTTTGGACACATGTTGCTACCATACAGCGCACTCATTTATTATGCGGTTTCTCGCGACCATAAAACTACATTAAAATTCCTGAGATTTTTTTTGAATTCAGCCATGGTGACTTTATTTTTTATTTTATTTTGGATTTTATTTCTCCATAACCCAATTTGTCATCGGGTTAATTTTATATAATTAATCATTTCTCTACCTAGAATGTATATCAGTTGTAGGTTTTTTTTTGTTGTTGGTTTGTGTGAAAACGAGGAAATAAAGGAAGGATATTCAAACAGATATTTAAGTTGAAACGAATTAAGGAGAAAAAAAAACTTAATTAAATTTGTTTTCACTCTTGAGAAGCGGAGCATATGGTAGCTTGTTGAAAGCATTTATTTATATTTAATCCACCCTCATTAAATGGTTAACAATTTATCATAAATATACATTCAAGTTTAAATAGTTTTAATTTATTATATACAAACAGGATGCCAGTTGCATTTTGTGATTTATAAAAACAATAATGTCTCTGTCATGTCTAAGAGAATTCATAAAAACTCTGCTTTCGCCAGGTTGAATGAAATAAATAAAACAATTAAATTAATCATTTCAATAAATAATACAAGACAAATAGAAGTACTAAAAATACAAGTGTTGAATGAAACATGAATTAATTATTCCCAGAGATTCATGCATTTTATACACAATGTATTAAGCTGTTGAGATATAGAAAAAAAAGAATAATTACATTTAAATTTTTTTTTTATTGTTAAAATATGTTTGAGTGGGAAATAAAAAAGGTTCAAACGACAAAACAAAAATGTATTCATTCAGGCATTTCTGAAAAAATGGTCACCAATTTTAATTTTTTTTTAATCCAAAAAATACCGCTTCTTAAAATTTTACTACGCAACTTCTTATGACCCTGAACTTTGCAGACAATTTGAATGTCATATTTTGGACTGTCACCAGTGGCGTAAAAATGGTTCGATTTTGAAAAATGAAACGGCAATCGATTCGTTACGACAAAATTTCGATACACACCTTTTTATTTTTTTTTATTTTCGGTATTCAAAAATGTTTGATGAGAAAAAAGTGACGAAAAAAAAAACAGAAAATGTTTGGACTGTCATCAGTGCCTTAATAACACTAGCTTAAAATATATTTTCTAGACTTGCCTTTAGCAAGATTTATTCCAATATATGAGAAAATAACTTTGGAAAAAAAAATAATTTTCAGTTTCGTGTCTTAAAAATATATTTTTTCTAAGGACCCTACCATGAACCAAAATTTTGTAAACTAGTGTAATCTATCCATTTTGAAAAATAAAAAGGCGATCGATTTGTTACGATAAAATCTCGATACCTACACCATTTTTTTATTTACCGTATTAAAAAAAGTTATGATAAAAAAGTAAAAAAAGTGCAAAAAACGTATCGGGATTTTGTCGTGACAAATCTATTGTCGTAACATTTTTCAAAATCGATGCATTTTTTCGGCCTTGGTGACAATCCAAATATTTTCAAAGTTTTTTTTCGGCACTTTTTAGGTGCCTAAAAAAATGGCGTATCGAGATCTTATTCTAACATCGATACATTTTTACGGCAGTGCAAAAATGTACGAATTTTTTTTCGGCACTTCCTGTTTTTTTCTTCATAACATTTTTACTACGGTTATTACTACGGTTAATAAAAAAAAATAAAATTGACGCATCAAAATTTTATCGTGACAAATCCAGTGCCGTTGCAGTTTTTAAAATCGAATCATTTACATGCCACTGGTGATAGTCCAAAATATGATATTCAAATTGGCTCACAGATTCTAAATATTTTTGCAAAGCTGTGTTGAAACAAGAAGTTTTAAATTTTTGGACTTGTTTTAAGAATTTCCCAGTTTACCAGACTTTCGTGTCTTCAGCGAATAGGTTTGTTTTAAACACTGTTTTTCTTGATTTAAGTTAGTTTTATTCTGAGTGTTGTCGTGTTAATTTTAATACAAAAAAAAGTTTATCAACATCGTTTAAGTGATTTTCGAGAAAATGAAATTTCTTCTACGGTTTTTTAACATTTGTTTGGAAGATAGTGTTATTTTTGTATACAAGTAAAGTATATATATATTTTTTTTTTAATATTCTAAAGGGTATTAAAAAACGTCTAGCAGTAAGTTTCAAACAAAGTTATTTTCGAAACACATACTGAGTTTCAAAAACTAATTTTGAATTTTTTTTTTAAATCCAAAAATACTAATTAAACTTTTTGGGAGCTTCTGCTTGAAAAAATTATTAAAATCAGTCACACTGTTTTCAAGAAAATCAAAAAATAAAATAATGGTTCCTTGGGAGGTACCAATAATAACCATGTAAAAAAAAGTAGTTGAACCACTTGGACATGGTGAATATTTGGCAATTTTATTCTTCTGCTATAACTTACATATCGTCGGCTTTCTGTCAAAACCTCGTAAATCGTATTTGAAAAATTGCTTAGGAGGCACAAAAACCCGATTTAAAATGGTAATCAAATATAATTATTAGATCATGAAAGTTTTTAAAACCGAATGAGCCAAACGGAACCATTACACAGTTACCTGACATTGATACTTGAATACAGTCATTTTTGCAGATCTGAAATAAATTAAAATTTCATTTAAGGACTTACGAGGCTTTTACAGAAAGCCGACGATATGTATTTTCATTTTTGTTTTATTTAATTAAGAAGCCGAAATCACACGTTCTTCCTATAGGACCCAGTTTCTTTTTTAAGAATAAATGAAAAGTTATAAGACTTCAAGTAAATACTGTCCCCGACTAGCCCCGCCTTACGCTACCAATGCAAGTTAAAAAAAGGACCTACATATATTCAAAAAGTGCTTAAAATTAAAAAATAGTGTCAAGTTAGCAAAGCAACTTTGACGAATCGAAAAATGAGCAGGTGGATAATTTGGCCTTAACTAGTCGTTAATTTGTTGCGACAGGCTGTCGAATTGGCCGTTCAATGCTTTTCCTGGGTGCTTCGCTGAATTGATATCAAGTTAACAAAGCACCCTGACGAAAATCGGTAAAAATTTCTTTTACCTGGTGGTCAATTCTCGATTTGCGAAACTATGAAATGAAAACAAAGTTATCATTTCAGTTTTCACTGAGTTTTATCATTTTATCACTTCGCCAACACGCGTAAGGCGATTCCCGAACTCGTTATGAAAAATAGATGTCAAAGTGAGTACTAAAAAGTACTAACATAGAAAGACCAAGATGGCGACTTGGGTGTATTATATGAGCATAATTTGTTTCTGTTTATCATTTTTCATTTCACAGGTTTTCACAGAATGAAATGATTGTGACAAACGAATCATCATATGAAAACATTTTGGCATTTTTTTCATTTTTTTCACACTTCGAGAATCGCATTTGGCGTGAAGGCAATATCATATTTCTCACTTCACGGTTTTACAGATCGAGAATTGGCCCCCTGATGGCTTATGGCTTAAAAATTTGTCATTTATTAGTTGTGACCATTTCAATTTGATCGTACAGTGTTATTCTATGTTTTTTTGTGTGCTTTGCAAAATTGATATCAAGTTAGAGAAGCAACACTCACCGATCGAAAAATGGGTAGGTTTATAATTTGTCGTTAATTAGTTGTGACAGTTACGATTTTGTCATTTTATATTTGTATGTCTTTTTTTGAAAAGTGTTAAAAATTTCTAAAATTTAGTATTTTAGTGCTTAATAATTTGCAGTTAATTAGTTTTGAAAAAATCAACTTTGACATGTTTTCTATGTTATTTTTGGTTACTTGTTTGCTATGAGTGTGAAAGCAACTTTGACAAATATTAAAATGGGTAGGTGGATAATTTGCTGTTAATTGGTCGTTAATTGGTTGAGACAATTTCGAATTTGTCTATCAATGTTTTCTATGTTTGTTGTGTGCCTTGCTTACTTGACATAACTCGCAAAGCATTACAAACTTCTTATCTTATACTTAATATTTTAGGGCTTAATAATTTCCCGTTGATTAGTCTTAAATAAGTTGTCGAAAATTGAATTAAATCGTGCAATGTTTTCTATGTTTTTGTTGGGTCCTTTGCTATCTTGACATCGAGATAGCATAGCACCACCTCAAACTAGTGTAAAAACTGCCTAAACCGCATAGTTTATGACTACCTAAATAATTCATGATGGATTAAACTTGAATAATTTTTGATGATTTTAAATGCTTCGTTCTATGTTTTCTATGTTTTTTTCGAAAAGTGGAAACAACTTCTAAAACTTAACATTTTTTTGCTAAATAATTTACCGTTCAATAGGCGTTAGTTGATTGTGACACAGAATTTTTTTCTTGCGATGTTTTCTATGAATTGTTCAACGAAATTACCTCATTTGACCCAGTGAAAACGGAATAAAGCAGTAAACAACTAAACACCCTTTTTTAATGTTACTTCATATGAATTAAGGAAATAAACAAACAAAAACATAGAAAATATCGCATGACAATGCCAATATTGTCACAAATAATCAATGGCTTATTAACAGCAAATTATTAAGCAATAAAATGTTAAGATTAAAAAGTTTTTACCTCTTTTCAAGAAAAACATAGAAATCATAGAACGACAAATTCGAAAGTATCAAAATTTATTAATGTCTTACTAGCCATGAGCTATTAGCCTTATAAACCTTGCTGTTAAAGCATTTTGTACCTCTTTTAAAGGTGGTACTAGCCTAACTTGATATCAAGTTAGCAAAGAACCAAAAAAAAACGTAGAAAACCTTGCATGAAAAATTCGAAACTGTCACAACTAATAAATTACCAGCTGAAGAAAAATTATTAAGCCTTAAACCATTCGGTACTAACAGTTTTTAGTTTTTTTTTTTTGTTAGGTGGTGCTTTGCTACCTTGATATCAAGCTAGGAAAGGAGCCACAAAAAACATAGAAAACTTTGCACGATTTCAATTCAATTATTCACAACTAATTAAAGACTAACTAATGACAAATTATTAAGCCATAAAACATTAAGTATAAGGAATTTTTACCGTTTTTCGAGATATGTCAAGTTAGCCACAAAAACATAGAAAACATTGAAATAAAATTCCAAGTTGTCACAACTTATTAACGACTAACTAACGGTATATTATCCACTTGACCATTTTTAGATTTGTTGCTCTGTTTACTTGACAATCATAGAAAACAAATAACCAAAAAAGATATCGAAAACATCGCACGACTGCTTTGCAGTTATATCAAAAAACCATAGGAAACATGGAACGACTAACTCGAAATTGTCAAACTAATTTACGAAAAATTAATGGCAAATTATCCACCTACCCATTTTTAGATTCGACAAAGTGACTTTGCTAACTTTACTCATAAAAAATGGCTATGTTTGAATGTGCATGGGCAAACCTTTCCCAATTTGTATCCGTCATATTAAAGGCTTGAGCTTCTACTTTTTCCGCATTTCTTACATCTTCCTTGCCTCAAAAAAGCTATGAAAAATTTCGTACACCACCAATTTCGACAAAAAGCTTTTTAAGTCATAGACTCGGTTTAGTTTTCGAATCATAGCAAAAATATTGAAAAGCAACCAGTGGTGTGAACATCGCTCAGAAGCGCATGAATATAAAAAATGTGCTAAGAAGATGGTTGATGAAGTAATCTATCTGGAAATGGTGAATCTCTCTCTCTCTCTCTCTATGTGACATAAATCTCACACTTCTAAATAAACAGAAGAAAATATTTCGTGTTTTTGGAACTATATCCTTTCGAAGAAAACTTTAGAATGAAACAGGAGTCTAAAAATTTTAATCAAAAAGTGCAATTTAAAATTATAAGGAATTCAAGTGACACCTTTTCTTGGGTCCGAATTCCTATTGAACCTCAATTATTTTTTTTACTCTTCTTGGCAAACTAAAATACTGAAAATTGTTCGTGTTTCTAAAGGGTAAACAAAAAAAAAAAACACTGCTTGGAATGTATCCTTTTGTTGTCTATATCTCTTATGGGTGCATTTGATAGTGAAGAACTCCCATAATTTTTGTCGAACAATGTCTCTGCTTAGGAAAAAACATTATTATTTATATTGAAATTTATACTCTTTGTTTGTATAGAACCGGTTCTTATTCGTAATTTAAAAAAAAGAAGTCAAACCACGTGCCCAGACATACCTATTAGAATCCTTTCACAAAAAAACATCAAACTTCAAACCAACTTTCTGGTCAAAGAACCACAGAGATATTTTTTTTCTCATTTTATCTCGAAGCCAGTAGAAGACTGTAAATTACCAAATTAGTATTTGATATATAATAATTTTTGTAAGTCGAAAATTTAGCTTTTCTAACCCTACCATCCATTCACACAATGGAAATAAAGGATCCTCTCAGAGTCTGTGAAAAAAAAAAAACAAATAAACGAGAAAAAGTATGGATGGAAGGAAAAAAAAAAATTCATAGAAAAAAGTTAAATATTATTTTTTTTTCTGTTCATCCTTTCAAAAGGATATACAACTATTATGCTAGATCTGTGTATAAGAAGAACACCAAAGAGCATAATGTAGTTTGTGGGTTTTATTGTGGTTGTCTGCTAAGAAGGACGTCAAAGTTCGTTTAAGTTTATTTACGAGGTTAATGAAGGACTAACATTTTGTTACACCAGCTTCTTTTTGTGTTGCAACAAATGGCATGTCAACGGTCTAATGATGATGTGCCAATGTATGTATGGTTTTCTCCTCAATGAAACAAAACAGATGGAAAGAGCATTATTTTCAAGCCCAAAGCAATTAGGAATAAAACAACGAAGATTTCAGCCTTGTGGTTGCAAATGGTCTATGTGGGAATAATTATTGTTCTCAGCAAGTTTTCGTGTAGTTTTTTTGGAGGAGTGTTTTTAGAAAGGACGAAACATTACATTGAGAAATTATATGTTAGCACCCACCTTCATATTTCAAAACCATCACAACTTTATAAGCATTCTTAAGGAAAGGTTGTGTAAATGTGTTTGACAGTTGTATGAAAGAAAAACCTTCTGATTTTACGAAAATTCTAGCTTGTTGGTACCCAACAAGGGTGTGACTTCTTGCCTTAAGATAAATGTTTTCCCTAAAATTTGTTTGTTGGTTATATAATTCAGGCCATTAGACGCAGAGTGACCTGACTGATTTTTTGATGAATTATGTTACCCATAAAGTAATCACAATTTTTGATATTTTTTTTTTGTGGTTTATGTCGTATCCTTAATTTATAATTATTAAAAAAAATAAAAAAACATTTCAAAATCAGACATCCATCGGGAAGTTTCCCTTTTCAAAACTTTTTCTTTTGTTAGCCTTTTTCCAACAAAATTGACATCATAGCTTACAATAAATGTATAAGGACCTTACGTCATTTATGTATTTTATAGAAAAGGAAGCAGTTTCCTATTAAAAAACAAAAATTCCAAGGAGTATTCTATTTATATCACAGAGAGGATTGTGGTTTACCATGAGAAATCATGTCACACTCTCATGGAAGTTGATAATATTTTGGTTTGTTGGTTAATGTGGTCAAGGGATGTATATAGTAAGTATAGATCCTACTCTGTCATCACATTGAAACCAAGGTCCATTTTGTATATAGGGTTATTGTGGAAGTCCTTTATCAAAATCAGAGGGTAATTTTAGAAGATTGGTTAAAAGTGTAATCTTATATGCCATTAAATAAAATTGCTTTTAAGGCATAACATAACGAGTTTGGGAGAAAGTTTTCATAAATTTCAATGTATTTGTATTGTGTGTTGTGTGTTATTATGTAAGTGTAAGTGTGTTTTGTACAACTTAATCCTCATTATAAAATAATACATTTTAATAGAAAAGTTTTAGCTTTCAGAGAAATTGCGTTGTGAAAAGATTATTTATTATTAGGTTTTCATTTAGAAGCTTAACATTTTTGTTTATTATAAATTTGGATCTAGTTTCTTTTCGAGTCATGGATTTAATAGATTTTAGGGGTATGTCATAGCTTTCCATCACTATATTACCCTTACCATTGGTTTAATGAGTGTTTATTTTTAATAGGCATACCTACAACTTTAAAATTATATAAAATACATTAAAATGACAATTATAGCTGGACATAGTGGCGCCGCAAATGATTAAGATTTGAAAATAAAGTGGAGTTTTAAAATCTATTTATTGACCAACCAGTTTTGGAGAAATCAATGATATTGGCAATAACGAGGTGAATTCTGATTTCCAAGTCAGCGTTGCGGGGCTGAATAAACAAGTTTTGAGGTGTGCTATTTTACCATAAAGTGCAATCTTGCTAAACTTATCGAAGCACAGCTTCCCCATAGTTTAAATTATTTTTTTTATAGTAACGATTGTATGAAGAGGGCTTTAGTACAACACGCCCTCTAAAGTAAGCGAGGTTAACATTTAGCAAGATTCGCTTTTTCTGCTTATGTTCTTAAAACAATCTATTTTTTCGCAGAAATTAATCCAAAAAACAACATTTTAGTAAATAAAACGCCCCCAAAAATAGGCGTTGGAAAATATTTTTTGTAAAACATTTGCTTAGACCCAAGTTATCTTCTTTTGAGATTCTTAAGAGGTTTTTACGTTCATTTTATTATTTTATTTTCTGTACTTTTCCACATTTTACGGTGTCTTTCGGTAGCGTAACGAGAAACCAAAGCTTTTGATCTTTCCAGCTTTATTTTTCTTGTAGCTAAATTTAATCTTTCTGTTGCTATACGACAACGGTAGGCTCTCACTCTTAGGTCATCTCTTATTTCTAATTAAATTAGTCACAACATCGATCTTTTTTTTATCTTCAAGTTTCAAATCCATGGCAATAACTGTCTGCCTCAGCATTTTTCGAAAATCATAAATTTTTGCGACTAAAAAAGCAACATTAAAGGATTTCTTGATGTGCGAAATAGAATATCGATTCGATTAAGCAATAAAAAACTTATTTAAAAATAATAAACGTACATAAGACAATAAAATTGTACAAACTAAGAAACCAACTAACATAAAAAAGTACGCATACGCCACAGTGTATCATTCACGTCACGTTATTCATAGGTTGGGCTAGGTTGATGGACTGACAGTGGATCTTGTTCCCGTTACACTTAGATCAATGTTGATCCATTGTAGTACCGTGATTGGACCATCACTTTAAAAATATAAACTATGAAATCCGATGGAGCATCGAGCCATTTAAAGGCGTTAATGAAGTTCATTATATTTGTAGATGTTATCACCAGTTGACTTCGAGATTTCTGCTACATTTTTGAAGAAATAGCTACCCAAACATTTTGTCCTTATATTGCAGTGTGCCAGACAGTGACCTACATAGGTAGTGAAAAGTGTCCACGTCTACTTCTTCGTCTCCGCAGCCTCTGTATAAGTCTTCACTACTTAATGTCATCTTTTTTTATGATACCCTCAGAGATTTTGACCTGTGATAATCCATACTAAAAGATTTGGGGATCTCTGTTTCGGGTTTATGATAATTTTAGTTTTTTGTCTTATTGACGCCATAGATTCTTTGTGGTGGTACAAGTTACGAGAGCGTTCCATCTGTAACTGGTAAGTTCCACCATCTCCATCTTACCAATTGTCTGTTTAATGGCACACTGAAGTCTGTTAGGCTTAGATCTAACAATGAACCAGTCCTTGCCAGTTCATTTGATTTTTCATTTCCTAGAATTCCACAGTGTCCACAGTGTCCACAGTGTCAATTCGAACATGAATTCAGTTGAAAAGTAAATAATTGATATGATTTGGTCGGAAAGTGTTAAATAAATTCTCATGAATTCAGTTGAATACTTCATAATAATTGAAAACTATTTTGATCAGCACAAATCGAGCAAAAACAGTACAACTTTCAATTTTTAGTAATTACGAACTTCACAAAAATTTCATTCGTTAAATTTGCAAATTTGCGATTTTTTTAAAAATATTAGGGGCACAAGGCAGCACAAGTTGAGCACAATACAGCACAACTTTTTTTTTTTGAAAATCGCAAACGGTGGCTCTAACTTCACGCTTCGCAAAACTGTTTTTTGGCCGTAAAAGTTACAAATATGCAAATTTTTTGTTTTCTATTCGGAATATGGCAGTACAAATAGCGCAGAAAACAGCACAACTTTAACTTCTTACAAAATTTGAAGAATTTTCATCCGTAAAATTTGAAAATTTGCAATTTTTTTTAAAATATTTACGGCACAAGGCAGCACAATTTGAGCACAATTCAGCACAACTTTTTTTTTTGAAAATCGAAAATGGCGATTAGATGCAACTATGCAAATTTTTGTTTTTTGTTTTTGGTTCTTAGTATCATTTTTTGAGCACAATGCAGCACAACTTACTTTTTTGTTTAAAACATTTTGAAATTTCGCAAAAATTTCATTCGTAAAATTTGCAAATTTGCGAATTTTTCAAAAATATTTACGGCACATGCCAGCACCATTTGAGCACAGTACAGGACACCTTTTTTTTTTTGAAAATCGAAAATGGCGGTGCTAACTTCACGCGAAAAAATGGGTACCCTCTAAAAACCAAAGAAAAAAATTAAGAAATTAATATAATTCACATTCGTTTCTTCGCTATAGATGTGAGATTGCTTTTACGGCTCGTATTTTTTATGAATGATTCACAATTGAAAATGAATGGATTCATGCAGCTCTCTGGTTGAGTAATCCATATTTTTCAGTTAAAGCAACACAAAATTTCGTATAATCGATCTGTTGCGCTAGGCGGTGGCGTTGATGGTTAGAGCAATGTCAGTTTCTTATTCCGGGAAATACATACTGATGATTCCGCCTGACAAAAACCCGCATCAAGAAGTGAGTTTTTCGGGATGCATTTGATTCTGGTAAATGCTTTGTACATTATAGGCCAGTAAATAGAGAGGCCTTACCCTACAAAAGGTCGGGTATAGTTCAAAATATTTGATATGTTATATGGTATGGTTGGTAGATGAAAATTCCACAACCACGCCCCTTCAAAATCCTGGAAAAAAATTTGCACTCTTTTCAGTTTTTTGCTTATAACTTCTTTCCGGTATATTTTCACGGAAAAAAGTTTGTAGACAATAAAATTTCCTACAAATATGATACAAAAAGTATTTTTTGTACAACCACCACAAACGGCACTATGGAACTCCCAAAAAAGGCTAAAATTTCGTATTTTGTAAGATTTTCAGTTTCTTCCCTCTTGACAGCACAATAACTCATTAACCGTCAAGTTTAGGGCATATTTTTTTATAATCAATCTTGTGGATAATTGAATTGGCTACCAATTTCATGCAACTACAGTCATCGCCCTCTAATTCGAACTCCTTCTAAGTCGAATTTCGCTCTAACAAGAATTTTTTCACCATGTTTGTTGTAGGTAAGTAATGAAATTCGTTGGAATTCAGTGATATTATTATTACTTTATTGAGACTTGTTAAAGACTACCAATGCTTATCACTAACCTAATAACTAAAACCCTGCAAACCCACAATGCATTGAATGCATTGCATATCTTGCACCTTGTGCAAGATATTGCATTTCATATTTATCGTCGTCGGTTCTTGACACCAGTCTGCTTCGTTTATATAATCAGCTGTGTCAGCATGGTTCGTTGTTGACGACGACGATGTGTGGCTTGGCGGATGTTAGGCGATCGTGTTAACTGGTATACTACTAAAATTTCCAAACTTATTTATTCCTCTCTAAAATCGGATTTTTGCAAAACTGTCTCTAACTTGAAATAGTTTTGATATCCCGTGAGAGTTCGACTTAGAGGGAGTCGACTGTATTTTAATTTTGTGACCAATACAATTGGGAATCGGGTGAGTTTTGAGAAAGTGTTTTTTATTCAAACGTTTTTACCAACTCACTTTCTTTTCTGTCTGTTTTATACAGTGTACTTACCACCAGAATCGATTGAGGTATACATAGGAGCGCAAAAAACTTGGATAGACATCACGATGTTCTATGATGAGGTACTGCACAAAATTCCATAAAAACTTAACCACTAATAGGTACTGGTTTTTGATGATATTTATCTACATGATATTTAACGAGATGAAAAACCAATACAATTATTTTCCACCCACTGCCGCTCCCACTTTTTTAAAACAATATATTTTCGGAAAAAATTATGAAAATTCAGGTGTTGTTCAGATGGCCCATGAAGGGCCGAAACCGCAAGTGCTCTGGGGATGGCTTACCCTCTAAACCAGAGGTTCGATATTCTTTCTTGCCTTCAACTTGGGATTCAGAAACACAAAAGGCTGGAGAATTGTTTCCCCTTCGCACAATCTAGCTTAGCCATGTCGACGTATTTTTACTTTTTGGACTATCTATCTACATTGTCTTTTGAGCACCGTTTGTGCCTTCTCCTCCAAAAATCCATCGAATAATACGAATATTACTTGCGAAAGAGCCCAGTATCAGTTTTCATTTCTGATTATCATCATACCGAAAGCAGGAGTGTCTTGAGCGTAAGAACAGTTCGGAGAAGCTATTCTTGAGTTGCACATTGAATTTGGCATATTGCACCTTGTGTTTTATAATGTCACGAGATACAGCTGAATCTTTTTCCTCGAGATCTCCAGCTCAGTTATCGCCATATAGAGCTATTAACGATGAATATGCTTCCATAAGCGGCCTTGAAGCCAATGCAGAAACTTTATGTCCAGAATTTTCCTCAGGGTTAAGATTTTTGATCTTTAACTGGCATTCCTTTTAATGTCCTTTATCATAATTACAATTACAATTTTTAGTTCAATGAGTAAGATGGATGACAAGACTTGCCCCTTATACAAACAACGTGGACAAAATTTGCATAAATTTACCGATTCTATTGGTCACAAAACGAAAATACAGTCGACTCCCTCTAAGTTGAATTTACACGGGATATCAAAATTATTTTAAGTTAGAGAATTTAGCAAAAAGTCAATTTAGAGAGAAATAAATAAGTTTGGAAATTTGAGAGGAGTATACCAAAAACATGGTGAAAAGATTCTTGTTAGAGGGAAATTCGACTCAGGGGGAGTTTGACTTAGAGAGCGTCGACTGTAGTTACATGCAATTGGTAGCCAATTAAATTATCCACAAGATTGATTACGAACAAATTTGCCCTAAACTTGACGGTTAAGGAGTTATTGTGCTGTCAAGAGGGAAGAAACTGAAAATCTTACAAAATACGAAATCTTAGCCTGTGTTGGGAGCTCCATAGTGCCGTTTGTAGTGGTTGTACAAAAATACTTTTTGAATCATATTTGGAGAAAATTTTACTGTCTACAAATTCCGTTTATATTTTTTTCCGTGAAAATATTTTGAAGGGGCGGAGGGGGTGTGGTTGTGAAGCTTTGTATTTTTATCTACCAACCATACCATATAACATATCAAAAATTTAGAACTACCCGACCGTTTGTAAGGTAACCCCCCTATTTTTACCTCTATTTACTGGACTATTAGTAACAACAACCCAAATCAAACAGTTCTGTTAATTTACACCTCGTTCAACTTGTTCACGTTTCGTCGCTAAAAATAATTCTTTTTGGTGAATTGATATGGAACGTTTCTCGAACGAAGCATTGAAGTGTTGTTCAACACTTTTACCTTCCGTATCGTGATTTGTCATATGCATTACTGAACAATTCAGAAAATATTTGACAGGTGTTTCCTAAACATCATGGTTGCTGTTACCTTAAAAATTTCTCTATTGAAAAACCTATTTTAATTTACTAAAGATCTATAAGAGTGTAAAAATGATACTTGGCAAGTTCACTGACATCTGTCAGTTTCATTGTGTGAACTTCAAAATAACAAATAAAATCATTCATTGAAATCATAAAATATTATGAACATATCTCACTTAACAAATATAACTGTAATTTGTATGAATATATTTAGGCATACAAATATCGTGCAAAGTACTTACCTAACACTATGTAACACACATTTATGTCATATACAAAACACCTCTTAGGACGTGCCTTTCAAATATGATTTCCCATGTCATGCTTCTAGGAAACAAAAAACACAAAATGCTTTTATATTCAAAAAGTCAATTCTCTTGATACTCACACATAAAAAAAAACACCTGACAACAATATACAAAGCAAAATAATACAAAATGACTGCACACAGACAGATAAAAATGCGTCAAAAAGAAAGTCGTATATATACTTATACAATTTTGATGTCCTGGCGCTTGAATTTCTAGGAAAACATTCCACAAAAACGTCTGTCCCTTCCCTTTTCTATAAATAAAATCTCCTGCCACTTCTCAAAGTAGTTTATAATATTTTTCACCGTAAAACTGTCTTCCTTTCTCACAGTCCCTTATTGTCAACGTATACGAATGAAAAAGGACCTAATAACCAAGATTGTTATTTAACATTCACTTTGGGAATAAAGTTTAGTTTATGAGTGAAAAATTCATATATTCAAAATGAATGATTCATATAGGGTCATCCCAACAAGAAGTGTCATATTACTTCATTTTTGAAATGTCAATGTTCAACTGTCATTTGAGATGATTTTTGATGAGTATTAACAAGAAGGTTATGCTATGGTGTTGGAAACTAGTGAACAATAAGCTCATGATTTTGTACTTACAAATAACTATTCTGTTCTGCTTGCTGATGGGTGCGTTCGTAAATAGAAGCTGAAATGAAACCTCTTATTGGGTGACCCTATATAAAAGAAACACGTGTAATTTGTAGTTTTCCTTAGTTGGTTCAATTAAGGGATACATTTTAGTCTACGTGAGTCTTTCAAATCTTAAAATATGTGCTTACTACATACAGAATGGCCCAAAATAAATCACCCAATGGGAAGATGCTAAAGCTTTTGCAAATGGTGGCAACTGTCAGTTTTGTTTTGATATTTGTGAAATAAACAGAAGCAGAGTACACATCGACAAGCTCTCCTGATTACTGTTTTTTTTTTTTAAAGTCAATTTTATTTAAAGTGCAGGTTGAGTTGGCGTTCATGAACGAAAATAGGCTGACCTATGTCAAAATAGAATGCTCCTATTTCATCGTTGGTTGTTAAATTGCAAACCATTAATTTTAAAATCGTTTAGGTACCTTGGCTCCAGATGTTTGTCATCATTCTTTTCAGTTGATGGAGTGATTGGCGATGTTTCCTTACATCTTCACTACAGATAGCATTAAGTACTTGTCCAGCGGTACTACCTTGGCTTCAGAGTAGAGTTCCTAGATCTTAAAAATTTCCCAGCCATTCTATGTCAACTGATTAAAAACTTAAGTGCCCTAATCCGCCTGTCTTAAAGAGGCTGGAATAATACGTGACAGAAGAGGGGCACATCCGAAGCTCTCGCGTAGTACTTACTTACTTACTTAAGATGGCGCTACAGTCAGGGGTGGACCAGGGTCTCAACCAATCAGCTTCTTTCAGCCTCAAGCTTCGCAGTTGGTTGAGGTTCTCTTCCACTTGCGTGTGTCACCAATTGCAATAACGCTGTCCACCTCTACTGCACCGCCGTCCCACAGGGTTGGATTCAAAGACTTTCCGGGCCGGAGCATTGATGCCCAATCGCTCTAGGTGACTGATCAAATTTAAAGGCGCTTATCCGCCTGTCTTAAAGAGGCTGGAACAATACGTGACAGAAGAGGGGCCCACCCGAAGTTGTCGCGTAGTTCTTACTTCTAACTTAAGATGGTGCTACAGTCTAGGATGGACCAGGGTCTCAACCAGCAAGCTTCTTCCAGCCGATTGGGTTTCTAGCTATCTGTCTCCAGTTTCGAACGCCAATTTGGGTTAGGTCCTTTTCCACTTGCGTGTGGCACCAATTGCAATTACCCTGTCAACCTCTTGTGTGCTGTCCCACGGGGTTCGATTCAAATACTTTCCGGGCCGAAGTATTGATGTCTATTCGCTTTAGGTATCCCAGCCTTCGCAGCCGTTGGTTTTTTACTTTTGTGGCTATGTACAGCCCGTTCAGTTAATTATTGTATTTTCTCCACCATTCCTCACTTATGCAGACGGGACCAAAAATCATCTCAAGAATTTTTCTCTCAAAACAGCCTAAAGCGTTCTCATCCATTAATAGCGTCCATGCCCCTTTACCATGCATCAGGACCGGGTTGAAAAGCGTCTTATACAGGGACACTTAAGTTGTTCAAGAAAGGTATTTGCTTCTCAATCGCCTTCCTAGCAAAAAAAGCAGTGATTGGCAAGAGTAATTCTTCGTTTAATCTCAGCACTTGTATCAATTGCTGAGCTTATAGCGGATACTAGGTAGACAATGTCTGTGACCACCACAAAATTATAGCTGTCTATAGTGACGTTCTGTCCGAGACGTCGATGTTGGGTGTCCTTTCTTGTTGAAAGCTTTTATTTCGTCTTGTCTTCATTCTACATTAAACCCATCTTCTCAATACTCACGAAAGCACCACTGACATCACCTTTGTTCGACCGATTATGTCAATGTCATCAGCAAAAGCGAATAATTGGAAAGACTTTTGAAAGATTATGCCGTTAGTGTAGACTCGAGAGTCTTTCAAGAACGATGTTGAGGAAGTTGCATGACAGTGTGTCGCCTTGCCTTAAACCTTTTCCAACATCAAAGGTATCGGTGAGGTGTTAGCCGATCTTGATGGAGTAGTGTGCACTCTCCATAGTCATTCTACACAACCGGACGAGTTTGGGAAGGATTTCAAAACTAGACATTGCTCTATATAGCTCGTCTCTATAGAGGCTATCATACGCGGCCTTGAAATCGATAAAAAGGTGGTGGGTATCGACTTGAAACTCCTGGTTTTTTTCCCAAGATCTGCCACAATGCGAATATTTGGTCGATTGTGGGCTTCCCTGCCCTAAGGTCACACTGATAAGGACCTATCAGGTTGTTGAAAATTGCTTCAGGCGTTCACAAAGTACGGCAGGTAAGATCTTGTACAAGGTGCTAAGAAAACTGATGCCTCTGTAGTTGGTGCAGTCCAGATGATCGCTCTTCTTGACCATATGACAAACAATGCTGATGTTCCATTCGTCGGGCATGTTTTCCTCTGACCACATTTTGCAGATGAGCTGGTACTGCTAACCAATTTATCGTCAGCTGCTTTGAATAGCTCAGCCGCAAGGCCATCAGTTTCAACAACTTCGTCGAGATCGAGTGGACGGAATTGTTGACTTACGTTGTCCAGGGTGAATGGTCGCCGTTATACAATCAACAGAAATGATTTTTCCATAACCTCAGCACCTACTGATTCTACCACGATGTGCCCCTGATCATCCTTGCAGGCTTCGGTTCGGGCCTTGTAACCCTGGGGAGGTTCTCTTTACTCTTTGGTAAAACTTTCGAACTTTATTCCTGCCAAGGCATCTCTCTATTTCCTCGATGGCGGGCTTCTTATGCTCTTTTTTTTTCTTCATAGAAGCTTGTGTTCCTTTCTCCACTTCTGCTCGTAGAGCTCGTGAGCTGCTCTATTCCTTCCTTGCAGCTTTCGCGTAGTACACGTTCCGATAATTTTATCGCACCTGTTGCTGAAGATGTGGTAGATGACCCTTCCATCATGTTTGTCTCTGCAGCTGGAAAAACGCAGTCGCTTCTGCAGTCGTTTTCTATGATCAGACAGTCGAAAAATGTTGGTATCTGTCCCTTGAACTCTTTTGCCTAAGTTTTGTTTGTCAAGAGCGATGGTTATGGTGAGCTCCATTGCTTATATAATGGCTTGCAACACAAATTTAAATTTTTTCTCTGGCATAACATTCAAATGCTCTGCACAAAATTTTAACCAAATCCGTTCATCCGTTTCAGCTCTTGCTCAATGATCGTATAGACGCATAGACGCACAGGCTGACCTGACGGACGGAATAACGAAACCTCCTTTTATGGACTGTTCGATCATTGTTATGCGAGATTTCATTCAAACCTGTGAAAACTAGCTTAGAAAAATCTTTAAAACTTCAATCCTATTCCACTATAAGAGCAAAGAACACGTTAGACGCATTGACGCACATGCTGACCTGACGGACGGAAAAACGAAACTTCCATTTATGGATTCTTTGATCATTGTTGTGCGAATGAAACAACAAGACCTTAAAACACTATTTTAGAAAATATCCTTTAAGCTCCAAGTCTTTCCACTATAAGAGCAGGAACATGCGACACAGCTTTGTATTTTATTAAATTTTTAATAATTTCTCCTTAAAGTTTAGTCATTGCAATTCAAAATGGCGACGACTTGAATTCCTTGTTTGTGTATGCATCATCACAACATGCATGACAAACCACAAATGTCCAGAATTTATTTAAGGATTTTAATGTAAATAAAATACACGCATAATTAAGCAATGCTTTTTTATATTTACAACAGACCATCAATCAACTTTACCGCACACGCAGGATATGATGTCCTTGTAAATACACAACATCTCGGGTGTTTCAAGTAAAAAATTATTGTGTGTTGCTGCTGTTTGGTTCCGGTGCTGTTGCCATATTTGTGAATAAAATGAAACCTCGTGTGAATAGCCATGTGATGATGTATCAAAGAGAGAATGTATGTACATAATATATTATATACGAAAGTATGTGACTTGTGTGATTTTAAAACGTAACCCAGTATGTGTTTCCTTAATACTACACATTATAATAACTTGGGTTAAACACAAAGGTTATCACCATTCAAATGCATTTATCCTCTTCAAAGAAAACACTTTTCGTCCTTTTACTAAATTCTATAAACATTTTATACATCTTCTGCGTGTGTATGTGCTTATATTCTTATATAACTATAGTCTTGAAGGTAGAGTTATTATTATTTAGTAGGTTTACCTACTTTGAGTTTTTAACTGCGTGTAGTTAAATATTCAGCACCTGAGTGAGCATATGGCATAAATGAATTTTATGCGGTCGTCCAAGTTTAATGTGTTCGTATTTCATTTTTATGGCAGTTTTTAAAATATGAAACTTTATATTGTGAAGCATTAACAGCTTCTGGGAATGCTCATTTAAATGATTTATTTACCGTGAACTTTCCAATTAATTAAGTTTTCTCAAAGGGTTTGCGCTTTGTTGAGATTGAGAGTGAACTTTCGATAGGCGAAACTTTTGTTTGTGAGATTGTAAATTTTAGTTTTTATAATAGTTTTTCTTTTTTAATTCTGTTAACGAATCCAGGATTGCTCTATGGTTTCTTTATAATATACAGATATATATTGCCAGGAAAAAGTGGCGCCCAACGTTGTTTGATGTCACGTCTTAAATATAGACAGGCATACAGTCACTTTTTTCATTATCTCTATCATCGTAGTCTATGGTTTGATTTAAATATTGAGACCCGATTAGCTTTAACGAATGCACTTTTTAATGCATTTATCTAGATATGAAAGGTAAAAAGTGGCGCCCAACGCTCGATGCCATTTCCAAAATACAGACTGACAAAAACTTACTTTTTTCATGGGGTATCCTCATCGTAGTATATCAAGTCCAATTTTTGTTTGTGAATCCACCTTTTAGTACCATGATCTGTGACAATTAACGTCCAAAATGCAGACTGGCACAAACGCATTTTTTTCATTTTCCTATCTTGTGGACTTTGATGAAAATGTTGACTCCCGATTTTCGTCTACCAATTATTGCTTTCATATATGACAAAGTGGCGCCCAACGCAAAATTTTTTTGTCCAAAAAACAGACAATGAATCTCACTTTTTTCATGTTTGATATAATGGTAGTAAACTATCGAGTCCCGATTTTTGTTAACGGACGCACCTTTAAGTAAATGCATATAATGATGAATAAAAGTGGCGCCTAACGTTCGATTTTTCGTCCAAAACATAGACTTGTAGAAACTTACTTTTTTCATGCTCTCTATCATCGTAGTAAAAGGTTTGATTTAAACATCAATTTTTGTATTATTTACGAACCCAACTTTTAGTACCTTCATCTATGACAAGTAAAAAGTGGCGCCCAACGCTCGAATTCACGTTCAAAATACAGACAAACACAAAATCCACTAGTTTAATGTTCTCTATCAGCGTAGTATAAGGTTTGATGGAAATATTGAATCTTGATTTTTGTTAACGAATCCACCTATTAGCAATTTCATCTATGCCACGTAAAAAGAGGCGCCCATCTCTCGCTTCCATCACAGGCACAAACTGATTTTTTAATGTTTCTTATAATCGTATTTTAGCGTTCGATTTGAATCTCTATTTTTGTTAACGCATATATGTACCTATTAGTATCTTAATCTATGAAAAGTAAAAGTGGTGCCCAACATCGATTTCACGTCCAAGATACAGACTGAGAAAAACTCAATTTTTTCTTATTTCTCTATTATCGTAGTATATCGAGTCCAATTTTTTGTTTACGAATTCACCTCTTAGTTACTTCATCTGAGGTTAAAAGAGGGGTACAACTCTCTAATTCACATCCGAAATACAGAATGGCAAGAATTAATTTAATATTAATATTCCTGTATAAAAAGTGGCGCCCAACGCTCGATTCCATAACAGGCAAAAACTAATGTTTTATATCAGCGTTGTATGGGGTTTGATTTGATAAAACATCGAACCCGATTTTCGTTTGCGAATCCACCAACGCTCGATTTCACGTCCAAAATACGTACTAAAAAAAACTCACTTTTTTCATGCTCTTTATCATCGTATTAAAGGGTTTGATTTAAATTTCGATTCTTTATTTTAGTTTAGGAACACAACTTTTATTGCCTTCATCTCCGACAGGTAAAAAAATGGCGCCCAACGCTCGATTTCATGTTCAAATGAAACACACTTTTTATTCTTTATGCTATCGTAGTATAGGGTTTGTTTAAAAGTGCTGGTTTTTCGTTTATGAATCCACATATTAATAACTTTAATCTATAAAAAATAAAAGTGGCGCCCAACACTCGATTTCACGTCCAAAAGACAGACTGACAAAAACTTAATTTTTCATGTTTTATATGAATGCGGTTTGATTAAAGTATCGAATCCCAATTTTTGTTTACGAGTTCACCTCTTAGTTACTTCATCTGCGATAGGTCAAAAAGGGCGCACAACTCTCTAATTCACATCGGAAATACAGACTTGCAAGCATTCATTTAATATTAATATTAATATTCCTGCATAAAAAGTGGCGCCCAACGCTCGATTCCATAACAGGCAAAAACTAATGTTTTTATATCAGCGTTGTATGGGGTTTAATTTGATAAAATATCGAGTCTCAATTTTCGTTTGCGAATCCACCTATTACTGCTTTCATCTATAAAACGTAAAAAGTGGCGCCCAACGCTCGATTTCACGTTCAAAATACGTACCCAAAAGGCTCATTTTTTCATGCTCTTTATCATCGTAGTATAGGGTTTGATTTAAATATCGCTCCTTTATTTAAGTTTACGAAAACAACAGTGCCTTCATCTCTGACAGGGAAAAAATGACGCCATCAGTGATTTTGCGAATATTTCGGAAACATTTTCAATAATTATTCAACATTTGTTTTCTGTTTTGGTCGCTCCTACTGTAGTAGTTTTTAGAATTGAGTCCGATGCATTACACCGAGAGTGAATAAATCTGGCTTTGTGTTTTTTTTTTTTTGTTTGCGCTAATCTAGAAATCTACATTTCCAATTTTAAAAATTCTTTTAAAATTTGAAAGGTAATTCCTTAGAGAATGCTTTAGGGTTAAAATTTTGTTAAAATTCATATGCAAATTTCTGTTTGTAGGGTGAAATGGGGTCGAAACAAAAATTGGGGTACAAACAAAAAAATGGTTTCTTGTTCTTAAATTTCTCTTTGTGTTCTTTAAGTTCTTTTAAATGAAGAAATGCTAACAAAAAAATACACTCAATACTATTTGTCATTTGTAAAAACTCCAAATTTTATGCCGGAGGATAAGAATATATTATAATTTTATATTCTCAAGAAATCGTAAGGACATTAAGGAAAGTGGTCATGTTAACAATTTGAAAGATGTATCCTTAATAGACCCCAGAAAAAAAACTTGTCATTTCTAAAACGCCCCCATAAAAAATTACTTTTTTCTTTAAAGCTTAAAAAGGACTATCAAAATCAACCCAACTCAAGATAAGTATCAGAAGCAATAGAGTTACCGCATTAACAAAATGTAACTCTTCCAAAACGAAGCATAACAACTAAAACCTTCATAAATAACTACAGGAATGTTTTTTTTTTGTGGAATACAAAAAAAAAAAAATCCACAACAAAATGTATACACGTTAAATATTCATTAATCTCTGAAAAAAAAAAAATAAAAACACCATCAGAACCACATCGGTTTTTGATTACAAATTAGTTTTCGTTATACATTTTTTACAAGCTTCAATTCTTCTAAATTCATCATGTTGTATAGGTGAACAAGGATTTTATGGATCAACTGTTTGTGGGAGAGGTTTCACACAGGACCCCGTTGGCGATGGTAGGTACTATGGTCCGATGGTGATAAATAGTGAAATTTAATTTCAAATGTTTTTTTTGAGGTTTTTTTGATGGGATGTGTTTTTCGTTGGTTGGTTGGGTTAGTTAGCGGCAAATGTTTTTAATGATTCCTAACCAATTATTTTCTCTTCCTTTTTTTTCTTTAATCCTACATTGTATACAAAAGCTTACACATCAAACATTGATGAAGGTATTTATTTGTACATGTGTTATTTATTTCTCACAAATAAAAAGTTACGAAATTGCATACTTTTAGGCGGATTGAAATAAGCTATAGAAATCGATACTATTTATGTTTAATTTAAACAGTTTTCGAGTGGAAAAATACTCTTGTTATTTTCAATTTAAGGTATAGCTAGGTCAGGGTTGCCAATTTGGGAATCCAACCCTCCCCCCCCCTCATATCTAGCTTTTTCTCATTTTGGAATTCATGGGAGAAATATGATCTGCAACTTTTGCCTTGGTTTTTTGCCCACACTTCTGACAGCTAACAGCACACCTAGGTATGACCTTTTTACAGAACTAATTTAATGTTGTTTAATGCTTACTCTGTTAACTTGTTCTAATTAGCAGGATTTCGTTGTCAAATTCCAATTAAGTTGCTAATCCTGCAACATGTGAAAAACACCCTCCTCAACCTCTTTTTATACTCCCAAACAATCGGATAAATCACATAACAGGGCAGATGCAAGTAGTCAGTCGTCGTCTCGTAATCAGCACAAGTGCGTGCTTTTGAAAGTCGGTCGAACGGAATCCTCAAACTTTAATTAGAAACCATCGTCAAGTAACTCAAACACAAGCAATTTTTCTACACGTGTGTTTGTGTGTGTGTGTTGTTTTATTCATCCTTCGTATAATTCTCTATGGAGATCTCTAAAATACCTTACATAAGCATACTTTCCATCGCCCTGCTCTACAGCGATATCGTGGGTGTGATGATGCTGTTTTGCCTCCCCCACGATAAGGACTTTGTAAAATCCACGCGGCCTGCCTGCCGGCCGGGATGGTTCAGTAAACTCGTATCTAGGGACACTCAAAGATAATGCCTCCCATGGTCCAAGGAACTATACGTAATCTCATATCCGTCAGTAATTAGTTTGAGGATACTTCATTCGTCCTGGCGCTGCAGCTTCCTGCATTGCACACAAGTATTACCGAGGAGGTGTTCATATACTAACCTAAGTGCTTTGAATGTATTTGCTCTCGACACTCAATTGTTGTCATCGTCATTGGTCTCGGTTTAGTTGTGTAGTAGACGTTTAAAAATAGATTCCCATTCATTCAAGAGAATCTATTTGACGTTAGAGAGGGGGGGGGGGGAAGGAGGCCATTGTTGGAGAGGGGAGACTAGTCTTATAGGACAAACGCTTGTTCAGTCTAAAAATAGTCACTTTCCTGACATCCTTTTTTCTTTTTTTGTTATTTTATTATTATGCTTCTGTATGCACTCACTCTGTTCTATTTGCTACGCTCTTCGTTTTTCTTCTTCTTCTTGTTCGTCTTCTTTTATAACTGAAGTCCTTTATATATATTTGCTCATCCTGTGCCTGCACTTTAAATCGAAATTTTTCACATACTCAGCAAACAGTGAGCGGAACACTTCGATATCCGCATAAGAGGACTGGTGCAGCTGCTTTGAAGTGCTACTTTAAATCTGGTGTACAGTCAATTATACTAGAAGTGCAAGTGTTGGGATTGTGCTATACCTACATACGTCAGTCCGGCTTCTTGGTTATTTGTCACCTTTTTTTCTTTTTTTTTTTGGTTGAGGAAGAGCGACATAGAAGCAAATCTCAATTCACGGAGCTAAGAAGCAGTAAAAGGAGTGCCTAATAAATGAGGTTGTGATAAGGATGAATGATTGAAGCATCGTTATTGAAGTAGATTGTATAAAATATAAATGTATATGCAAGAGGTAATGCAATGGTGATGGGCATAGGTGGGTTGGGATCTTAAGCTAAATTCTATTTGATAATAAGATAGACACGCCCACCGTAATTGAAGATTATTTAAATCAATTTAACTGACGTTCTTAGATTGTGGACAGAGAATCGAGCGTTGGGCGCCACTTTTGATGTGACATGGATGAAGGTACTCACAAAAGTAGATGTGTGCTAACAAAATTTGGACTTGATATACTACCATGATAGAGAACATGACAAAATCGAGTTTTATCAGTTTGTATGTTGGACCGGAAATCGATCGTTGGGCGCCATTTTTACCTTTAAAAAATAAAGGCAGTTTATGGTAGACTCGTAAATACAAATCGGGACTTGCTATTTTAATCAATCTACTCTTCGATAGTAATCATTACTAAAAAGTGAGTTTGTGCTTATCATGGAATCGAGCGTTGGGCGCCACTTTTTTGTGTCATAGATGAAAATATTAATGGGTGGATTCGTAAACAAAAAAAAGGAACTCAATATTCTCAAAGCTCATACTGCATTGATAGAGAGCATGAAAAATGAGTTTGTTAGAGTCTGTATTTTGAATGTAAATTCGAGTGTTGGGCGCCACTTTTTACCCTTCTTAAATGAAGGTACAAATAGGTGGATTCTTAGATACATATAAGGACTCGATATACTACGATGATAGAGAACATGAAAAAAGTGAGTTTCCAATATGTATTTTGGACGTGAAATCGAGCGTTGGGCGCCACTTTTTTATCTTTAATAGATGAAGGCAGTATAAAGTGGATTCGTTAACATAAGTCGGGACTTGATATTTTAATCAAACTCTAATTTACGATGACAAACAACACTAAAAAGTGAGTTTGTGCTTGTCATGGAATTGAGCGTTGGGCGCCACCTCCCACATTTTGTCATCAAAAGTATGTTCCTGAAAAGTGGCAACACTGATATTTCAACCGAAGCTGCATCTACTCAACACCTATCTTTTAAGATATAAAAAGTTATTTTGATCATGGAAATTGTCCAAAAACTTACGAGTTTTTTTTTTTTCTTATTTTACCATTTTTCACAGATTGGGCGCTATTTTTGAGAATGGTTTACAACAATGATTCCCAAGCTTAATTGCATACTTAGCGTGCTAAAAATAAACTACGAATATAAACGTAAGGTCCCCCCCGTCCATAAATCGAGCAGGGATTTCGGTTTCCAGGCTGGACTTTAGATTGGGTGCCATTTTTCAAAGTGGCGTCCAAGTGGCAGGATTACAAAAATGACTCCAAAGCTAAATTTCATCTTTAGTGTCTTAGGAATTAAATCCAATCATAAAAAGATCCTCGCCAAAAAGCACGATTTCAACAGAAACCCAACATGTCTTCAACTTTTCACCTCTTCTAAGGTTTTAAGTTCCTTGTGCTTTATAAAAACTAAAAAAAATAATCGAAACTTTTCCTTTCCAAAAAAACGATGGACTCATGTAAAACGCAACAGTATACTTTCCTATTGGTGGTGGTGGTTAAACCAAATTCCGTATCTGATGAAAATATTTTGATGTTGTTCCCTCCTTTATATAGAATGTCCTGGAAATGTCTATTGACAATGTCAAATCTGTCATGTCACATCAGTTTACTGATTCCATTAGAAAAAAAATCCTTAATTTCATGAAAAAATTTGTTTGTGTTAAGGTTTATGTATTTATTATTTTTTTTTTCATATGCGCAAGGATAAAATATTTCTCTCATAAATGTACGTAATTTCAGTATATTTGTTTTAGCAAAAAAGAAAGAAAAAATAAAATAAAATAAAATCTGTGACAGATGTTGTACATTTTGTAAGAAAAACAGACAATTATTCACATATGAGAAGGACTTCTTTGCTGGATGACAGCAGATCGTCCTTGCTAATTAAGCCATATAATCAGTAAAGTTTTGTTACTATTTTTTTTTGTCTTCACTTGAGGACGTTTATTGCCTATCAAAGTTGGTGTTTTACTCTGCCAATGATAATAAAGTGGGTGTTTTATGTTTATATTCAAGATTTTATTGCTTGGAATTAAATCATGTTAGTTATGGCGTTTTTGGTTCACCAAAAACACACAAATTTTGTGTCAAGAAAAAAAAACCTGGTGTTCTTGAAGTGGCTTAATACTAAAGTATTTTGGTTTGGATATTTGTTTTTCAATAACGCTCGAAAGCCTGAACGAGTTCAAATAGACCCTTTAATAGAATTCGATAATGTGATAGAATATCTCATTAGTTTTTTTTCATACTGAAATGGAGTTGGGGTTGGCTATTAAAGTTGACTGGTACCAGTTAGTACAAAATTGAATATCAAACTAAGTTTACTTATTTAAGAGTAGGTTTTTATTTTTGAGGTGAACATTATTTTATCTTTATTTGTTAAGAATTCAGTTTATGTTTTAGAATTTGCTGTAAAAGTTCTAATTTTTTAAAATTATCTTTGTTGTGCCACATTAATCAGTAGTATCGCAAACAAAATAGGCCTGAAAACACAACCTTGAGGTACTCCCATTTAGGTTACAACGAGTTCGACTAAGATTTTTCGAATGCACTTCTGAAATGCATTTCTAGGTCAAGATTGCAGCACTTAATTAGCACTTAAGTGGGTCATAACTTCTTCCTGATTAGATTTTTGAATTTCTTTTGTGGTGGCGGTGCTATCTTGATGTCATGTTAGCACCGCCACAAGTTTGAAGGGTAAAGGAATTAATGCTCAGCTCAGATTGCACCACTTAATTAGCACCTATTTAATGCATGGATAGATTTTTGAATGTCCGTTGTGACGGTGCTATCTTGAAAAACCTCTTTAAATCAACAAATATGATACCCAGCCTAATATTTTGGCATCATTGGCGCGAACAAAGCAAATCAGTTGCGTCAACGTTAGAACGCAATCAACGAGCTCTGTTTTTCAACGTGCCCTAAACTTGTCAATAGGTTCTCTCAACACGAGCAGCCTTCAATGCGTTGGCAGTATAAATGCTCTGCGTTGATGATTTCAAGACATGATTACTTTGAAACAAGAACTGAACAAGAACTGTACGTCTACCATTTGCATTAACCGTTTGATACAATTAGACGGTCAACGCGTTGACTCTCTGATGTCACAATGACGTCAAATTCTGTCCCAAAGTTTTCTTGTTGTGTGACCGTCAACGCAGAATACTGTCCTCTCCTTGCTGAAACTAAGGAGTAAAAACACGTTGACTCACCAACACGTTGACTGTATCCTTACGTTGACACAGCAGAATTTTCTACCATATCGACGTAGCGTGCGTTGACCTTTATCTCAATCGAATTTTGTTGAGGATTTTAAATACCTACAATGAACTATATTTTGTTGGCAAAAGTAAACATTTGCCTTAAAATCCCAGTTAATTTTTTTTTAGATGTTTTTTAATCCATCGACATCGTAGCCATCCTTCTATGGAATTTGACAGTTGATGGTTTTACAGATGTAGAACGAACTATATTTTGACATCAAAACTAAATTTTGATCCAAATGTCTCTCAATTGCCCTAAAATCTCATTTTTCCGGAGCATAGTGAAAAAACTACAAAAATTTCAAATTTTCTAGAGGATTTTTAATCCATCAACATCGTAGCCATCATTCAATAGAATTTGACAGTTGATGGCTTGACAGATGAGGGAAGAACTACCTCACGGAAAAGGTGCACTTCGATCTATATGACTCCTCATTGCCCTTAAATCACCATTTTCCGGAGTGGTAAAAAAATGTGAAAATTTCAAATTTTTTTGAGGTTTTTCAATCCATCCACACAGCCAATCTTTCGAGAGCTTACAGGATTCTACTAGGCGTATCAAAGTTATATCCAAGGAGCACTGTAGTCCGTCATTTCTAAAAAAGCCGGATGGACCTTGGACACCTTCTCCGACTGAATCCTTGGAACTACTGATGACGACATACTTCCTGGGCTGCTTATAACTCGTTTACCGTTAGCTCATGTAGAGCATATAAATACCGTAGTAACCACAGAAAATACTGCCTGGGCTATTAATACTTCCTCTACGTATAAGTCTTCAGGCCTGGACGGCCGGTGGCATACTGCCATAATAATGTTCCAAAAACAGCAAGATTTGGTAGTACCATAGCTTGAGGTGATCTTCAAAGGTTGCTTCTTCTTTAACCATGTCCTCGAGTCTTCGAGATAGGTAAAGGTGGTTTTTATACCTAAGGTGGGTAGGCGAAGGCATAAATCCGCTAAGAATTTCCGACCGATAAGCCTAACCTCCTTCGTGCTCAAATATTTAGACCGCATTCTTGCCAACCATATAGGAAAACACTAGATGGTTGTCCCGTCGAAATCTCTTAACAGGCATATCTAGGAGTAAGTCTACGGAGACGGCCCTTCATAAGGTAGTGCGTACAATTGAGAAAACTATTAACTTCAAAGAATATTCTCTCGGCACCTTCTATTCTTCAGTCACTCGTTGAATTTGGTGTTAAGGGCTAAATCAGAGAATGAATTATTTCCATGCTTAGAAAGATTCAAGCCACTTTAGGCAATGCAAACTCAAGTAAACACGTCTGTAGAGGCACACCTCAGGGTGGTGTTCTGTCACCTCTTCTATGGACTTTAAAATCCTCGTTAAGTTGGAAAGATGTGGCGTGAAGGCGGTTGCGTATGCAAATGATATGGTTATACTGATGTCAGAAAAGTTCACTTCCAACTAGTCTCGGAGCTAACCAGAGTTTACGACCAGAACTAAAGTATACAGCCCTTCACTCTACCCCGACTAAACGGGCAATTACTCTTGCTATCCTCCAGTTAAAGATATCTAGGCAATATCCTACACCCTAAATTAAACTGAAAGCAAAACACTGAAGACGTGTCAAGAAGGCCTGTATAGCTTTCTACGCCGGTAGCAAAACCTGGGTAAAAGTGGGGCCTTCAATCAAAAATCAACTTGTGGACGTACATATATAGCCATGGTACGGCCGATTCTTAGTCATGGTTCGATTTTCTGGTGGCCCGCCCTTAACAAAGCATATTTATCATCGACAAACTTAAAAAGGTTCAAAAAACAGCTAGCGTTGGTACCACAGGGGCTATTCGATCTTGCCCAACGGATGCCCTAAGCGTTCTTCAACACTTTTTACCACTTAATCTATACATTAAATATCTACTATCTTGTAGAGCATTAAGGCCCAAAGAAACAAATTGTTGGATTGCTGTACTGAACCTTATTGTCACAGCAATCACAAATTTGACTCCCACCGAGAACCGCACTCCTACATTCAGCCTCAGTAAAGATTTTAAAGTTTTATTCCTATCCAGAAAAGATTCGGATGATAACGCCAATACCAGAGACTTCGAGCCAACTGCATCCATACTCATGGCTCAAAGAAAAAGTCTCTTTCCTCCTTTTGGCCTTATCTGGGTTCCAGGTCACAGTAGCATTGAGGGAAATCAAAAGGCGGACGAACTGGCCAGGCAAGGATCAACCGCTCATAGCTAACTTGCGGAAAGAGTCAACATTCTCCTTGGAGTTGGGAAGTGTAATATATTCTCAATTTTCCTAAGTGAATCCAATCGGAGGTGGAACAGCTTAACCCAATATAAAATATCCAGACAAATCTGGCCCGCCTATAATACATCACGGAAAATTGATATAATGTGTAGACCCAAGCAAGACATAGCCAGGGTCGTTGCAACTTCTGCTGTAAACTGCCCATTAGAGGAACATGCCGCGAGGCTGGGTATTCCTTTCAATACTCACTTTCGCAGCTGTGGGGACCTGCTAGAAAAGGAAACAGTCATTCACTCCCTTGGAAATGTCCTGCTCTGGCCAATATGAGAGCACAATCGCATGGAGTAGCAAATTTTGATGACCTTAACGAACTTTCCGAAATTAAGATCAAGGATTTGATCTCTTTTCTCAACGTGACGAAATGGATCTAAGACGAAAGTCAGTCACTTTTATATCATGTTCACTTCCAGACTCCTGAGACCCTGAGCAGTCTGAGTCCGGGTTCCTGCGGAGTTTCATGATGCTAAATGACAATAATGATCATACCATTCGTTTGGATCCATTACGCTTCGATGCCACTCTTGCATCTGCCGAGCTTGGCTTAACGCAGTTGGCTTCGGTTGGGATGCGATGCAATTGAGTGAGTGTCTTATGATCCGTCTCCTGTTGTTTGTGATAGCTCACCCAACATCCTGTTTAATTCAAACCAATGAACACATATGGTTTCATGAGGGGTGTTGGTCTTCACTGGAAACCACATGCCATGCGGAGTGAGCAGACGGAGGCCCACGAAAATCTCTCCAAACATGTGACTGGATGACCCCCTGAGGGATCGTATTCGTGTTTCGAACAAACCAACAGACTACCTAGTCTGGCTTTTGCTGTCAAATTCAAGGCGTGGAAGATGACCTTCAGATGATATGTCCACAAATCTTAATACTCTAATCCAATTTCTTCCACAGGTTAAACGAATTATGGTATCAAAACGGCGCACACCAGCGCTAATTGGGTCACTGAGTGAATATAATGCTCGTGGACACCATTTATACCTACCTTCTTGACACAGATAACACGTCAACGCATTTAGGGATGACATTGACCGAGACGCGTCATTCTTGTGATCGGCAATGTTTCATGCGTTGACTTGACACACCCTTCGGGAATGTTTAATGTTATGAATGCATTACTGACCCTTAAGGGACATTTGTATGTACCAATATTACAAGCTTTAGGACATTAATGTATGTTTATAGCCATCTCCCTTTAATGCTTGTACACGGAAAGAATTCTTGGATCATATCACGAAAAATGAGATGCAAATTACGAAAAATGAATCCCGATTTATACCTTGGCTTCGGATTTCGTATATTACGACTATTTGTTTGCAATTTGCAAAACTGAGCAAAATGAAGATATTGATACTCAAAAATCGTAAATCAACCCTCTTTAAGTATCAATTATGCTATCGAGAGAAAACAAAATTGCGAACAACAAATCGCAATTTGATCCAAATATTCCTCAATTGCACAATATGTAAATTTGCAAAAAAGATTTGTGATCACCACTTTTATTTCGTGATATTGCCACTTGGAAAGATCAATCCTGCTTCTACCCTTCCATTTGGCAGGTATACACATTTAATTTAAATTATTTGAAATAAATACTTTACGCTGACTCTACTTGGATTTGAACTCGCAACCCTCCAGTTACGGAGCGAGCATGCAACCACCAGGCCAATTTGCATTACAGATCGTTGGTATCACACATTGATGATGAGATACCTGCCATGTTGTGGTGCTCGATCTCTTCGAGAAGTAAATTGCGACAGGAAAGTCGTGATTTAGGATTTTTTTGTTGGTGATTTGCGACTATTATCATGGAGTTGCAAATTGCGACAGAAAAAACGTAAATCAGTGATTGTGCATGGTGTAAATTACTAAATTTTTATCGCAAATCAATATTTTTAAATGCTGTTTGTGATATTATTCCTTTGGAGAGTAAATTACGCCAAAAAAGTTGTATTTTGCTATGAAAAGTACAAACTTGAATCATGGATTTTAATTGCAAATCACGAAGAAACAAATTTTGTAAATTGCTACGTTTTTAATGTTAAAATACCAGTTTTTGTATTAATTCGGGAACAAAATGCCTTGATTTACGAATAAAACATGATTCGTAAATTGCAACTGCAAATTTTTCAATTGGTGATTTTTCAATTCTCTCCGTGTACAATTTGTGTGTATTTTTCCTTTATTTCTTAAACACTCTCTATTCAATGTCTTTATTTTTAAAGAACCACTGCCAGAAAGGTCAATATATTAATCCGTACATATGCCATTACTCAAATTAATTTGATGCTCTGACAGTTTTATGAGACACTAATCTTATAAAACGTGCAATAAATCGTCAAAAACTTCTGAGAAATTATTTGTGTATTCTGAAATTGAGAAATAAACACTTTATGACCGCCACAACACAACACATACGGGTGTCTGTTCATCGTAATTTCTAAATCGTATATCTCTCCAAATGAGTGAAAAGTATATTCATCGAAGCGAAAAAATTCATCAAAAACTACTATTAACCCAAAAAAAAAAAAAAGTTTATTTGAGGAAAAACACTAAAACATTTTGCAGTTTTGGTATTTTCCATTAGTTTTTTATTCTCATTGCAAACACACGCAACATTACTTTATTCTCGAAAAAGATTAGAATTAACACTCGACTACTGGAGTACTTAAAAATTTCACCCTTTTTCTACTTAAATTTTCAAATCGAAGTGCAAAAGCAATATAAAACTTAAGCTTACCAATTATCTCGAGTAATAAAACTTTCTCTTAAACTCGCCACCACCATCACTGTAGCACTCTATATATGGTTTGTGTTTTTATTGAAGAAAACTGCATCCCTTTTTTGCGTTAAGATGGAAAGCTTTTCTTAAATAAACAACTCCTCATTAGTTAAGGGATATGCCATTTTCCTCTATATCTTAAGCAAAATATCGCAGTATTTTTCTTTTTCTCTTTCTTTTTTTGCAATCATCTCACTGCACATTTTCAGTATATCCATGAGCTGTACAAGTTGAAGATAAACTTCTTCTCATCGAAGTAAAAAAGGGTTTGAAACTTTCTTAATAATCTCGGTGCAAGCTCGTAAATCACCAAATGGTAACAGAAAAGCACCATCATCACTCCTACTTTATACTGCTAAGGAAGGTCTTGAGAAGTAGTTAAAAGATGTACATAGTTGCCAACTAATAGAAAATGGTTGATTGAATGAAAAACTTTTTTACTTTCGGCATAATAAGATACAACAGGGCAAGTTTTGAAGTCTTGCAAACAAAATATCGGAATTTTAATCAAACTTGACACTAAAACGAAGGTGCAGGGAAGTAAGGCTCCGTGAACCAAGTCCACTTAGGGACTTGGTTCTTAAATTAATGGGAACTAAGCCCACTTCAGAGAAGTGGACTTAGTGGACTTCAGAGAAGTGGATTTAGTTCTCATAGAAGGTGGGAACTAAATTCCTCAAAAACTGAGTGGTTTTACTTCCCTTTAAATGTGGATTTAATTCCCACTTCCAAGTAAAAAATCGATCTTGTTTATAAAATAGAAATACTTTTTCACAATATTGTTGGATACATAGGATAAATTCAAATTTTCTTTAAATCCATATTCTTTAAATGCCAAAGAAACTTTGCATGCATCCAGCCTCACACCTACCCCAAATCCTATAGGGAGCCCAAGCAGGGGGTTTGCAGAGGGGCAGCATGGCCCCCCATACATACCGCACTGTTTATTCGCCGTTATGCTTTGTCTAACATAAATACAGTGCTAGCACTCAGCATTACGAAGAATAAACAGTTAGGTATGTATGCAACCCCCCTGCTTGGGCTCACTATAGGATTTGGGGTAGGTGCGAGGCTGGGTGTATGCAAAGTTTTCGCGCAATTTTGAATTTTTGTAATTTTTATCGTTGAAAGTTAGCTCCCCCTTCATATTTCAAAATGTGTACATAGTTCTCATAAAGAAGTGAACTACTTTCTCACCTTGCCTGGGAACTAAGTCCACTTCGTTAAAGTGGATTTAGTTCCCATTAAATGAGAACTAAGTCCCTCGGTGGACTTGGTTCCCGGGGATTTAGTTCCCTGCACCTTCGTATGGCGACTAGATGAGCTAAAACAAAAATCTGAATAAACTCTCTAGGAAATAGTATACAAAATATGTTTGGTGGTGCAACACGTTCGTGGAGGACCAGGGCCTAGTGACTTACAACTCTCAACCATTTCTGTGTGCATGTTGTGGGCTGGAATGGATAAGAAGCACTTATTCATGACAAGTATACTCTTAGACCTTGGAGGATTTGTCAGTTCCTCGCAAGAGACAATACCTCGGAAAAAAATGTTTGTTTTTAGATGGCAGCGGCTGAGAATTGAACCCAGACCTTCGGCATGACAGTCCCACGCACTAACCATTATGCCACGAGGTACTACTACTAGTAAATAGCATACAAATGCTCTCTATAATGGTTGGGTACAACATCTCGCCAATTTAAATTTTATATTTGAAATCTCGCAATTACAAAATCCTGCTTTTTATAATCTCGCAATTGAAAAATTCCGTCACCAAAAAATCTCGCAAAATTTAATTTTGCATTGCAAAAAATAAATTTTTGAAATAAAAATTTTGTCTCTTAATTTATAAAAAATACCTTTTGGAAAATAATAAAAGTTTAATAGAAAGTTTTCGTTTTCAGGTCCTATTTTTCATTGGAAGGATTTTTATTTTCAGTGCGGAACCGAAAGCGATAAATTACTACGAGAATTGAATTTGCGAGATTTGAATATTTGAGCTTGCAAAATTTTAATTTGCGAGACTACGCTTGACTTTTGCGAGATTTTTGAATGCCAAATTCAAATGCAAGATTATTAAAACTGAAATTTTCAAAAGCAGGTTTATGAATTTGCGATGTTTAGTTTTTTTCGAGTAAAAAAAAAACAAATGCAAAACTATATTTTTTGAGATTTTGGTTTGCTGGATTTCGGATTGCAACCCTCACCCACATTAGCAAATATCCGTAAAAAATTGTTTGTTTTGAAAGATCCGACAATCAGCTCTCCCTTTCTACTTATCGTCCAAAACTCGAAGCCACGCCTTAAGTCCTTACACTACACTACACAACAAAACAAATAACCTTGTCTTACCCAAAATTTAAGGTTCGTCCAAAATTTTGTAACATTTCCAAAAACGGATCTCGTTCGTGAAGTTTATATTAAGGGTATTCGTCGTAAGTTTACAAATTGTGTAAAATGATAAGTTTACGCAAAAGTTTGAATGAACGACCTTTTTATTAATTTGGTGAAATGCTGTGTAATTGAATCAGCTGTTCGTTAAACGTCAAATATTTGGGCGCGTTCGGCTGCATATCTTTAGCGTTCCGGATTTGTTTGT
Source organism: Dasysyrphus tricinctus (assembly GCA_963921185.1). NCBI lineage: Eukaryota > Metazoa > Arthropoda > Insecta > Diptera > Syrphidae > Dasysyrphus > Dasysyrphus tricinctus. The sequence goes on along the minus strand of OY992532.1, from coordinate 40,708,993 downwards.
TGTCTGATGTCAGCTGATGCAAAAACAACTCAACGTATCTGAAATTTCTTTGGATTATGGATAGCCTAATAGCCATTCCACACTATCCCACTGTGTATTAACACACATGTCAAAAAAGTGTGAATAAAATCATGTGTGGAAACAAAATATGAAATTTAATCACAGAGAAATTGACAGCGCATCCAACATGATTTGACATGAGTGTTTATACCTGAAAATATTTTGGATCGGTTCTAAAATCACCACACATTCTATTCCACTTGGGCGTTTGAGGTTATGGTGAAACTGATTTGCTTTGATGCAAGTGTGGAAGCAAAATATGAACATCATTTTCATCACACAAATTTGGCAGTCGTATGAAATTCCTTCCCACTTTATTCTGACATGTGTTAATACTTTGTGGGATAGTGAAGAGGCACTTTAAAGGATTGATGCTCGAACGCGAGGAAAGATTAATTTGTGCAAAATTAGGTCTGTTCCTTTACTTTGAATTTCTCTGATTTTCAGTGCAAAGTTCTATCAAAGTGCATATAAAAAATTTGTTTGACCTGAAGGGTCTGATCCTTTACTTTGAATGTTTGTGATTTTTAGTTCAAACTTCTGTTAACATTTTTTTTTATATGAACTTTGGACTAAAATGCGCAAAAATCACAGAAATTCAAATATAAAGGAACAACTTCCGACTATTAAGAATCTTCCAAACCAGTGCGAATCATTCGTTGACCACAACAAAAACATTAATAACAACACGTTGTTTTAAATGAAAACAACACGTTGTTGATTTAGTTCGTCGTCGTCAACGAAGGATTCGCATTGGTTTGGGTGAGACTTTAAAGTTCTACCTTAATAATTTACGAAAAGTAGCTTTTCTAAAGGCTCTCCCAAACCAACACGAAATTAAAGCGAATCATTCGCAACGAATATGAATGATCTCAATGCTAAAAAACAACAAAAAAAAAAAAAACTGTCTTTGCGAATGCTTTGCTATAATTCCGCGTTGGTTGGACAGAGCCTTAATCGTTGAGTAAATGTAGACGTTCTAATTATTTTTTTTTTTTTTTCAAAACTACGTTTTAATTCACAACTTTTATCACCAACTAATGGCAATGCGATAGTTACAGAACACATTCAGAGCTTTTTTAGTTCTCTGAAATATAATTTATATCATGTTTCTAAACACACCTATTTTGTTAATTTTCCACAGCAAAATCCTTGGATAAGATTAACCAAATTGTGTAAACCATTTCCCATACAAAATTTGACAGTTCATTAACCAAAAGATAAACTTAACCAAATCGTCAACTTATACAGTGTTTTACGAATTTTCATAAATACCCCTATTAATTTTGAGGTATATAAACTCCTTTACAATTTTGAAGTTGTTGCTATTAATATAGCCAAGTTGGAATTTTGTGTACCTACATTTGAAATGAGAGAAATTAAATTGGGGCTATTTTTTATTTAAATCATTACAACGGATCAAAAAGAGCCTAAGAAAAGTTAAAAAGTTAGCCGCCAGCTTGAAGAAAATCAGGTTTTGTTAAATAACTTGCTTATTTTCAACTTTTGGGTAAAAAAGACTTAACAATATTTTTTTTAAATTTAATTTTTGTTTCTTTTGTTTTAAAAATTTGAACTTCAATTTCAATATGAAAAAATGTAGAAAAAGTGGGCGTGGCATACTTAAAGTTCGATAAGGCTTTATTACAAAGGAGAATGGGCATAATTGTATGAGTTGTGTCCCATCTTTGTAACACTTTATGACCTATATCAGCCATACTCAACCTTTTTTCATAAGGGCCACAAAGACGTTTTAGCTATGTTGCATCGGGCCCCAACTTGATTTTTTTTTGTGACTTCGGGGCTTTAACGATGCCATTACAGAAAAAAAATGGATACCATACAAACTATCGATAGCATGTATGAAATTCGTGCCGGTAACACAGTTTTTATCTGGGATAAAGTTAAGCCCCGAAAATTCTCTGGGCTTAGCTAAGCCCAAAGGGGCTTATTTTGACTTATGGTATTTAGTTTTTCTATGAAATATCATATTTATGCAAGTTTGCCAGGTGGGCTACTCAAAAATCTCGTCGGCCCGCGGGCCGCAGGTTGAGGATAGCTGACCTATATCACTGGAAATGTCTCAATGAGTGCTATTTTTTTTTTTTTGGCATAATTCTTTATCTCGTGCAGGTAAAGTGTTATAGCCCAAAGCCCATAAACTATTGCTTTGAACTATAACTCTTCCCCTGCACAAACTGCGTCCCAAGTGTTGTAACACTTTATCACCTTTATCATTGGAAAAGTCCCAATGAGCAGAAAATCCCCAATTGTTCGATTTTTCTCTTTGTATACACTTGAAACCCTACCTCTCTACCAATTCTCACCATTCCAAGACAACTGCAAGTGAAACCCTACCTCTCTACCAATTCTCACCATTCCAAGACAACTGCATGTGAATCATATAATTGATAATACATAATTATAAGAATTTGGGTGTATGCCGAAAATTCTTTATTTTTTACTTTTATCCTTGTATGGACTTTAAACTCTACCTATCTACCAATTTTTTTCGTTCGACAGCAGTTGGAAGTGCCACATACAACTTATAAGAATTTTTAAGGAAGTGGGTGGATGCTACGCCCTATAAATAAAAAGTCTCAAATTTTCATTTTTTTTGGTATAAATTTCAAATTCTACTGCTCTACCAATTTTCATTGCTCTACGACAATCAAAAGAGCTCCATATAATTTATTTGAATTTCGGAGAAAGTGGGTGGATGCCACGCCCCTGAATGAATTTTTTTTAGATTTTCGATTTTTCTTTTGTTGTACCACAATACCTACCATAGTTGTGCCAAATTTCAAGGTTCTACGGTGTCGGGAAGTGCTCCATAATTTTGAAGATCTGTGAGTGAGTGAGTCTGTCAGTGAGTCAGTGAATCAGTGAATCAGTAAATGACTGAGTCAGCTACGGTTTCAGCGATTTTTAAAGTCCTATATCTCAGGAACAACTCTTTTGAAAGAGATGAAATTTAGCGAGCTGACTTTTATTGACTAGCTCGGCAAATACTGGGAATTTGAATTTTTTGACTTTATTGGAACTGAAGTAGTGCCCTAAGCTTAACTGTGCACTACCCTGCCCTTTGATTTTTGTTGGTTCCAAAAAAAAAATCAAATTTATGGCTTCATTAACGCACTCTGAACCATTGTTTATGAAATAGAGTGGCTTATTTTTTTTAGTTTTAGAAGGTACCTACTACTTTTTCGAACACTTCAGAAAAGTAGGCGGGTGGCGTGCCCAGGAACCTCTGAATGGCCTTATTTGAAAAATGCACTTCCTACACATTTTATCCCAGGTGTATTTTTCATTGTTTTAAAGGAAACAATAAAAAAAGAATATTTGTTAAAAACGCCCCCAAAAGTAGGCGTGGCAAACATTTTGTATCATTCTTTTGTTCTTTACCCTTTTATTAAGGTTATTCGTATTGTTCTCATAGCAATTAATGACAAATCAACAATTTTGTCTAAATCGACCTTCAAAATTGGGCGTGGAAAAAAGTTTTGCATGAAAGAATTGTTAAAAATAACACAACTTTTTTAAAGAATACACCCCTTATTTTTTCCCCCTTCAACTTGAACCACTGTGCGGTGCTGCACATCGATGGACGTGAAAACAAGTTCTAGATTTAGAAGTTTTTGACGAAAAATTCCATTATTTCGCACAACTGGGATCATAATTGCTTTGAAAGGATACAAATATTCACGTTTTATTCTTTCATAGAAATAAAACTCAGTCTCTGTCATGTAACCATTCTTTTTTGTGAAAGGATATTTATTTCTAAAGCAGCTTTTCACAATTTTCATAAAAAAAAAATTTGTGTTAAGAATTTTGGAGGCATGTACCCATCTTTTGTTTGATTTTTGAAAAAAATTAATTATTATGGTGAAATTGGAAGGAGCATTGATATACACAGTAAGCCACATCATGTCTCACTCAGATCTCAATGTATTAACTATACGCTCTTTCGTGTACATACATGAAAATACATGGAAGGCAAAACGAAACGGTAAGTGAAGGGGAAAAAAATAGACATAGGTAATCGGTAGCCTCCCTGAAAAATTCCAAATTTCAAATTATTTTTAGAATGACCTCGAGAGGATATCCTGTTGTTGAAAGCTCTGATTTCCTAGTCCAAGCTAAGCTTTGTCCTCTTCTACAGAAATTAAATAACCAAATAACTTGATGCGCATTTTCCTCATATAAGTGCTGCCCAGCCCATAGAGTTTTGACAGAGAGTGATAGTTGAGTACTGCTTAGTATTCTGTCTGTTTTATGTTTTCCCAGAAACATCCGTTGGAATTTTAATCAAAGCCGAACTAACCATCAAAGGTATAAAGCTATTGATTACTCTTTAGAATTCCTAAATAAGAGAGAAATGTCTGTGAAGTTAACAATTTTTAGCCAGACCAATGGGACCATTTCTATTCCGAGTTTTGCAGTTCACCAAATACTGGTTGCAACCCATGGCACTGCTAACTTCATTGTGAGGTTACAGTATTTTTTGTAGAAAAGTCTATTTTTATAAATTGAAAACTCCAATTATAATTTTTAAGGATTGTAACAAGTAATGTCAATGTGAAATATTTTTTCATTGATCAAAATTGACCTAATATTAGCCTTAAACTTTGCCTTTCACTATTTGGCAAAACAACATACATAAGACATAACATAGATACGACCTTGAATATAAATAAGTGGCAACCTTGTTAAAAATCATCCTTCCCTTCTTTTCACACTCACATCCATTCTAAGATTTTTTTTCTATAAATTCGGGTTTTTTTTTTTGCTTTCTCCGCAAACACGCTGATTTTGTTTACTTTATGCAAGTGAGGCGAAAAGTATGTAAACAAACAACAAACCCAAAAGTACTCTCAAGTCTCCCGAGTACTTTCTTTGCACTCTGCTCCTTTTGACTGTCAAAATAATCTTTTTGATGTTTTTTTGTTGTTGTCATAGTCAATGAGGTAATGTTGAATTTTTGCACAAAATTGAACGATGATTCCTTAAAGGATTTGTTTAGTTTTTTTTGTTTGAAAGGAAAATTAAAATGGTTAAGTTCATGTTTGGTTCCCGTGTCTGGATGCGTTTACACGTCTCTCCCTTTTTGAATTTCACAGTGCAACAGTCAAAAAGTATCATGAAAAATTTCAACTTATTTTTACTTGTCTGGTCATCCTGACCTAAGACCTATGTATATCTTAGTTCAGTTTTAGGAGATTCAATCGTTAGTCTAGCTACATGCTCCTATGGCTCATACTTCTTTGATGTGCAGAGTTTGGATAAGATGCATCGAAATAATCGGGTGTGTTGTGTCAAAACCTGAAAAATTTGATTGGGAGGGTGCGTATCTCCCCCCCGATTATGTTGAATGGTCAATTTTTGAAACTTGAAATAGAAAAAAATAGTAAAAAATATTTTTTTGTATTTTTGTAAAAAAGCTTCATTAATCTTTTTTTCGAAAACGTGAACTAATTTAATTTTTTTCATGTAAATTTTCGAATTCAGCGCATCAAAAACTTCAAGAAAAGTTACTTTGCATCAACAATACTGTTACAAAGCCAAAATTTGTTGGACGTTAAATATTGACCTGATAAAATAACCACTGGGGAAACATTCCTAAAAAGAAACTGTTTTTAAGGGCTTTGACTCCCCTGTCATTTTTGATGACTTTCATAAACGGCTGTAGACCGAAACTCAAATTTAAATTTACGACGTAACTCTATCGATTGAATTATTTCGAAAACGATAATTTTTAAGAATAAAAAGTTTTTAAAGTTTTTTGTAGGAGATTTTTTGAGGTTCAAATAAGTCCCTCACATTTGTATCTGTAGGAGCAACCGTTGAGGAGATATTCGAAAAAAAACTAATTTTGCGGCCTTTGACCTCCTGTAAAATAAGAGAGCCTTACAATATCCTGCAAACCAAAATCTCGAACAACGAAATCCCGCATTTTTTTTAAATTTCGAATAATCTTGTTTTTCATAATCTCGCAATTGCAAAACCTCGGTTTTAACATTCTTGCAATTACATGTCGCACCGAAAAATCTCGCCAATTTCAACCAAAATCTAGCAAGTTTGAATCTCGCAATTTAAAATCTCGCAAATCTAGATCTCGCAAATCAAAATCTCGCAAATCAAAACCTCGCGAAATTTTATTGCATTACGTTATTGCGATATTATGAAAAGCGGAATTTTGTTTTTGCGAAATTACGAAAAGTGGGGTTTCTAATTGCGAGATTTCAAATGCGAGACTTTAATTTGCAAGATTTCGAACCGAATCCGTAAAATAGTAAGCGTCGCTTATATCGATGGATCTAAGAAAATCAATATTAAGCTTTACCTATACATTTTTATCTGCAACACCGTCTCCCAGACTATAATGGATTAACTAGCTCTTGCACTTCAGCCTTAGTTCCAGTTGAGCATCTCTGATTTACATAGCTAATTTCTGCGAAAATATTTATTGGAATGGAAACTGAAAAAAAATATATATCGTTTCTCATTTTTCCATTTTTATAAGCGAAAACGAAATCGATGAGAATTTGTGCATTGAACTGACAACAAACAATTACTTTTCAAATGAACAGAATTTATTTCACTTTAAATATTTTTTGATGATAGCTTGGGATTTAGTTTTAGTTTTTTTTTTCTAAATACCCCCGACGCGATCACCGACCTTCTTGGCGTTTATCCAACTAGACCTGTTAGCGGTGTTTATTAAATGTTTAAAGAACAATGAAAAAAAAAAGAAACTACTTTAAATAATAAAAATAATTAAATTTAAAATCAAAATAATGTTTGAGTAATTTTTTGATGATGCAGCAGCAAGCACGTTGAAAAGATAATTACCCTCGGACATGCTGCATCACACACGGTTTAGTTGTATTTTGTAAATAAATATTTTTGTGTGTGTTCTTTGAGGTATTTTTTTTTTTTTTTTTTGATGTGCGGTGATTTTGAAGTAGTGTATCCTGTTTATTTGGATGGCGGTATGTAGAAAAATAGCGGGTCAATGGATAAAATGGAAATGACATGCAATGGATGTTTCCATCGGTAAAATGTGCTTTTAAGTTGTTGAATGTGACAGAAACAGAACTAACGACGTATGTATTTTGTTGTTCAAAATTAACTGTCAAGTAAATGTAGTTTAAAAAAAAAAAGAAAAGAACTTAGTCATTCGAGATTTTGACCTTCCGGATAATGGAATTTCGGATATTATCATTTCAGATATTAGCATTTGGGATTCTGTCATTCGGGATCTTGTAATTCAGGATTTTAGCATTCGGGATTTTTTGCGTTTTCAGGATTCTGGTACCCAACCTATCTGGTAAATTTAAAACAATCTCCGTTTCGAGATCCAGGTGACTTTGCAAGCCTATCTACTTCCCAGTATCATTTGCAAATAAATAGTGATTGTAGTCCACTGGAATATTCTAAGAATATAATAAAATGTACGACTGGGTCGCATGTTATTGTTCTTATAATCAAGTTGCGTGGAACTTAAGAACTTTTTCAAATATGCAAAAGTTAATTTAAAAAATTATAGGAAAAAGCATTGAGCTTAGAGCTCAAACAAAGTATGCCATTTGATTACTTGATAAAATATGAATATATTTAAAAAATGAATTTAAAATCGTTGGAGCGGTTTTCTTAAAATCTAATTTCTTATATCCCAAATTTTGAGAACATTAAAAAAAAAAAATGTACCCCAATCCTGAGTATGTATTTATTCATATACAAGTTCATTAATCATTAGTTTAGTTTTTGTTTAAAAAAGTGGACTTAAGCCGTTTTTCCTTCATTTATTAACCCAGTTTCAAAAAAATTCATTGACCCGTTATAACAGTTTTCTTGATCTAAGGATCAAGTTCAAAATTTGAAGAAAATGGCTTCAGTGGTTTAGGCTGTAGGTCGAGGTTCAGACAGATAGGCAGACAGATAGACAGACAAACTGCAGACAGATATACAGACAGACAGACAGACAGAATTGTGTGTGAATTGTTTTTTTTTCGAACAAATCCAAAACTCACTAGCTAACAAAATGCACGTTCCGAAAATTTCGAAACAAAGTTTCCGGGCTTGCCCTCCACAGTCAAACAAAATGAGACTCTTTCGATTGAAAAAAAAAAAAATCATTTCATTCTCATTTTGTTGAACATTTTTTCCTGCACTTAGTGAGTTGACGATAATGTCGGTTTAGTTATTTTTTTTTCATAAGAATAACCGTCTTCGAGATAATTCAATCGGTAGAGTTACGGATTTTATGTTTCTATATAAAATATACTCTTTTACACCTTTGAGGTTAAGTACAAGGTGAGTTTTTCTTGGCGTCTGTGAAGTTAGCAGGGCAACTTTCACCCACGCAATTGGGACCTTGACAGGAATTTGCAGTTTTTTTGGATTTTTTTTCCATTTCTATTCCCAAATTTTGCAGTTCGCCAAATAACGGTGTAAATTAGTGACCTGCTAACTTCACAGTGAAGTTAGCAGGTCACATGGTGTATCTCAGGAACCAAGCGTGCTAGGAACTTGTAGTAAGGCTCCAAATTTGCAGTTTTTTTGCATTTCAATGATAGGCTAGGTCAGAATTTTGAAGTCCTTTTTTTGAAAAAAAATTCATACTGACCTGCTAACTTCACAGTGAAGTTAGCAGGTCACATGGTGTATCTCAGGAATCAAGCATGCTAGGAACTTGCAATAAGGCTCCAAATTTGCAGTTTTTTTGCATTTCAACGATAGACTATGTTCAAAATTTGCAAACAAAAAAATTTTGAGCCTTATTGCAAGTTCAAAATTCTGACCTAGCCTATCGCTGAAATGCAAAAAAACTGCAAATTTGGAGCCTTACTACAAGTTTCTAGCACGCTTGGTTCCTGAGATACATCATGTGACCTGCTAACTTCCCTGTGAAGTTCCTAGCATGCTTGGTTCGTGAGATACACGATGTGACCTTCTTGCTTCATATTGAAGTCAAACTTGGGAAATTTTTAAATTGAGGACTTCAAATAATTGTGAACATAGTCTATCGTTGAAATGCAAAAAAACTGCAAATTTGGAGCCTTACTACAAGTTCCTAGCACGCTTGGTTCCTGAGATACGCCATGTGACCTGCTAACTTCACTGTGAAGTTAGCAGGTCACTAAATTACACCGTTATTTGCCGAACTGCAAAATCGGGAATAGAAATGCAAAAAAACTGCAAATTCCTGTCAAGGTCCCAATTGCGTGGGTGAAAGTTGCCCTGCTAACTTCACAGACGTTTTTTCTTGCGTGGTAGCCCCCAGGAAAATTATAAAACAGTTCTAAAAAATATATACAGGAATTTATTTAAAGGTTTTGGGAGAATTCCCCATCGATCCGGGCTCTAGCTAGCTAGAGCATGTACGGTGGGTTCAGAAAAGAAAAAAAATCATTCTATTTTTCCCCGTTGAGCTTGGAAGGGCAATTTTCTAAAAAATTACTTAAAACAGCCAAAAATACTAAAAAACAACGAACACTTAAATTCCATGTTATACCTTTTTATAAAGCAAAACATTTCTTCTTAATTTGAATTTTAAATTAAAAAAAAAAAAAAAAATACAAAAAAAGCTCAAAACTTTGAAAAACATATTTTTACGTATTTTGGAACTATATTTTTGTTTTCAAAATTCAATGCTCTTAAATTACCTAATTATATGTAGGTAGAAACAGAAAAACATTGGCCTTGAGTAAAAGATCCGAATCAAGCCTAGAGTCGACTTTAACAAAGACATCCGTAGAAATAAAACACCAATTTCACCACTAAATGCTTAGAAGCACCTCAAAGTTTAAAATAATCTAGTCTAAGCATTTAAAAGTGAAATTTGTGTTTCATTTCTACGGATGTTTTTGTTAAAGTCGACTTTAGGTAGATTCGGATCTATTTCTCACGGCCATTGAATCTTGAAAGCAAAATGAGTTGGTATGTAACGAAAAAACGATAGAACAGTGTGAGACAGGAGACATTACGACGACGCGACGGTGTTCTAGTGAAACAAAAGTTTCCATAATGTTTGAATCACCTATAAGTTTAAGTGCTCTGTTATGGGTTCTATCCAATGAGCTCAAATGTGTAATAGGGGCACCCAACCAGACATGAGAGTTGTACTGAAGTTTTGGGCGGATGAACGCTTTAAAGATTGGTATTCAGATCAGAAGGGGAACAAAACTTCTTACATTTTTTAAGAAAACCTAAGCATTTTGCTGCATTTTTTCCAACATCGAATATGTGATAATTCCATTAGAGATGATCAGTAATGCACATATAGACAACGGAAAGCTTTTCGGTTACTTTGATGCAAGTGCCATTCATCAATAATGACATTGGTGGTATATTTTGCTTAACCGACAGAAGACAGCTTTGTGTTTTCGAGACTTAAATTCCACACGGTTTTTGATACCCCATTGTTTAATGCTGTCTAGATCAGAATTTAATGAGCTTATCATACGTTGTTGTTTCAGTTCGACAACCGAGGCGCAAGGTTGTGAATCTGGGAATGAATATGAAAAGCTAAGAGAACTGTCGTCAGCAAAACAATGAATCGGACTAGAAGTTTCAGACAAGAGATTATTTCGTCGGTTCAAAGGTAAAACTCACTCACTAACATATAACACTTTTGAAGGAAATTTAATTGAAACATAGGTACTTATAAAAGCTGAAAGGTAACGTTCCGATAATTTTTAAATAAAGTTCCCGGGAATACCTTTCTATGTCCCTATAATGCAAAACGTGCAAAACGGGACTTTTTGGACTAAAAAAAATGCATTTCATTCTCATTTTCTTGAACATTTTTTCTGCACTTAGTGAGTTTTACTTTTGAACCGAGGATTTATAAAGATAAGGAAAAGAGTTGGAGACAAAACGGAGCCTTGGGTAACACCAGCATTTATTTTGTGGATATCAGATTTAAAACCGTCCTAAACAACCTGAATTGAGCGGTCTGGCAGGTAACTTCTAATCCAATGAAGGAGAGACTCATCGATACCAAATGCATGCACTTTTAATAAAAGAGCTTCGTGCCAAACTCTATCAAATGCTTTAGAAAATCTTTGGGGGGCATTTGACCCCCGGAAAATGGTTAGCGCAGCGGTGCAGGGGTTGAGAAAAATAATTTTTTGACTGTTAAATGTTTTGATTTATGACATTGCAGTTTGATTAAGTAATAGTTGAAGCATTTGGATCAGAATTTTTTGTAATGAAATCAGTTTCAAAATATAAAATTTTACACTCCAAAGTTGATGAATAAAATGTTAGTGATCTTGAAGCGAAAAATGAGCATACTTCAAAGACGATTATTTTTAATTACATGATTCTGTTGACTTTTTTTTTGCTATTTTTCCTCTATTAAGCATGTATAAACAAATTAAATTGTAGAACAAAAAATTATAATATGTAGTTCGAAAATTTGTTTGTGCGAATTTTTAAAATTGGTACCTTTTCTAAGTCAAATTCAAAATTTAACTAAGAAAAAGGTAATCTTTCTGACTTTCCACGGTCGGACTTACATATAATACATATTTTAAACTAAACCATGATGATTCAAAATAACTTTTTATGGCCTTTAGTCCTACAAATTGGCGTTTCGTTCGGCTTACTCACTTGAACTCATCAGTGACATAGTGAGGGCTTTGTCAGACGCAATTTGTTTTAAGTTCAGTTCAACTTACATGAATTTTTCAACGAAAATCCACTGTAAACTATATCCAATAAGATAAGAATTCCTAATCATTAAGCTGGAAGTTTTTTTGCCCGGGGCCAGGCATAGTTTCTTATACTAAACCATGATGTTTTGAATTCAAAAGAAAAAAATATAGCTGCTTATACCTGCGAACCTTCAAAAGCATCGGGTTTGTGTGCTAAAACCACCGAAAATAAAACATTTTTGAATGCCTTTTTTTAAGGGATTTCAAATGTTTGCTCTAAATTATAGAAAAACCTATATGTATGTTATTCGTGCAGATAAATCTTTGCATTGGTGCCATTTTCAATCCACCTTCTTGTGAACATTATGAAGGGACTATACAAAATCCAATTTATGTATGACTTCCTTAACGCCCTAGACTACAAAAAAAGTGATTAATTTTTTTAGTGGGCGGGGCAAACATTTTGCATTACTTTTGTTCTTAACCTTATTAAGGCAATTTGTTTTGTTTTCATAGAAATTAGCCAAAAATGTTTTTTTTTAATCAAAAACGCCCCCAAATGTGAGCGTGGAAAATAGTTTTGTATAGGTTAGGTTAAGTAGAAGGGCTGACAGTTGATCTCGTTATCGTCACACTTAGATCTATGTAGATCCGTTGTGATACCCTAGGAAATTGTATTCCACTTAATGTAAAAAACCTATGTGTTCTGTTAGCAGTCAAGCCATTAAGAGGCGTTGATGAAATTCAGAAGGCTATTAGCTGAAGTTCCAGAAAGTTCCTCTAGGTCGTCATAGAAGTGATTTCCTAGATGTTTCTTTCTTAAATGAAATAGTGCTGGGCAGTGGCAAACGAAGTGTAAGGTATCCTCATATGCTTCTTCGTCGCTGCACCCTCTGCAAATGTCGTCAGTACTGAGCCTCATTTTCTTTTTATGGTATCTCAGTAGGTTGTGTCCGGTGATTATGCTGACAAGGGAACGGTGATGCTTCTTGTTCATTGGCATAATTTTGTCTGTTCTCGGCTTATTGAAATTTTGCCATAACTTTCAGTTGTGGCGCATGTTTCAAACAGATTCCATCTTTCATTGGTTTTTTCTAATATTTTGTTATACCAATATCCTGTTTGATGCTACAGGTTGGTACTTTGATATACTGTTCGGCTTGACTTGAATCAAGCGACGAACCCGTTCTCGCCAGCTCATCAGCTCTCTCGTTTCCCTGTACATCACTGTGACCGGAAACCCAGCAGAGTCTACTGTTATGCTGCATGCCAAGAACCCTAAGCTTTTCGCGACAGCAAGTCACAAGCTTCGAATGTATCTCGGTGGCAGAAATTGCTTTTATTGCTGCTTGGCTATCAATAAAAAGAGGGTGATATCAGCTCGCGGTATCGCCATCATTGATATTTGCGTAGCTGCTTTTGTCACTGCCAAGACCTCGGCTTGGAAGACACTGAAAAAGTTCGGAAGTCTGAAGGAGCTAGCTAGTCTCAGAGTTTCCGAGAAAATTCCTGTACCAAATCCAGTGTCCATCTTCGAACCATCAGTGAAGACAGTTATCGTAGATGCATTACTGAAAGGTTGGTTGTTTTCCCACTCCTCTCTATTAGGAAAAGAGGTAGTGAACAGTCTGTTGAAGTTTAAATGGGGTGTTGTGCAGTCTGTGCAAACATTATTTCCCACATATCTCTGCAAAATCTGAGTATGGAACGATGTGCTTTGCTTCCAGCATTTAGTCTGGCTTAGGCGCAGGGCACTGTATGCTGCAGATTCTTGCACGAATAGATCTAGGAGTCTCAAGTTGAGTATCGCTTCCATTCCCGCTGTGGGAGTGGTTTTCAACGCCCCCTGAAAACCTACGCATGCTAATCTTTGAACTTTTGTCAAGGTTTTCAGGTTTGTTGCTTTCTCAGTCGCGTTCCACCAAACTAAATTACCGTAGGTAATTATCGGTCTAACTATTGCCGTGTACATCCACCTGATAAGTTTTGAATTATGTCCCCAGGATTTTCCAAAGATCCTGTTGCAGGAATAGAATGCAACCATAGCTTTCTTTGCTCTCTCTTTAGTGTTGAGACTCCAGTTCAGTTTCTTATCAAGGATCACACCCAAGTATTTGGCCTGATCCGAGATTTTAAGTGGAGTCCCTGCAATTGATGGTAATCTAAACATTGGTATTTCCTTCTGTTAGTGAAGAGAACCAATTCAGTTTTCAATGGATTGACCATTAGACCACAATTCTTTGCCCATGTGTTGACCTTTGACAGGGCATATTCTATTTGTTCACTAATAGTGGATGGGAATTTGCCTGTCGCAAGTAGTACTAGGTCATCTGCATAAGCTACTACTTTGACTCCACTATATTTTACTTTTACAAAAATTTCGTTCATAACTAGTATCCAAAGAAGCGGAGAAAGCACCCCCCCCCCCCTGGGGTGTTCCTCTGGATGTGGATACTATTAAACGTGATTATCCAAGTTCTGTATTAATATGCCTGTTTTTTAACATGCACATAGTCCAATTTATAATTGAGTTTTCTATATTCAGCTCTACAAGGGCTCTCTTAAGTGCATCTTTTTCCACATTATTGATCAACTTTCGAATATAAGATGACCTATTTTAAAAAGTGGGCCTATTATTCCTGAAAATTTCATCTTAATCGGTTAGCTGCTTCAGATTTTATAGATTCAAGACCGCCTCTCCATACATCTTGAACCACTATGCGGCCCTCATATCGATGGGGACTTTTTATAGTTTCCTAAGAATGCCATGAGGAGGCTACATACCAAAATTCAGCTTTCCGCTATTTTCTTCCGAAGCAAAAGCTTTAATGACTGGACTAATATCGCAAGTAAAATTTTAAAAATCTCCATACAAACTCTCCTGTATTTCAAAAGTTATATAAACAAAAACAGCTGTAACTAAATTGGAAAGGAATCAATTAAATCAGCATGTCTTCCTATCTGGCACGTGAATCCTTATATATGTAGTCCTTTTCATTAGATACAAAATTATAGGAGATATCTGGTGCAGTTCAAGGATTTATAACGTAATTTTGATTTTGAAAGCTTCTTTCAAATTCTCTTTGTTTTCTTAATATATATAGGGAGATTTGTTTTCGTTATAAAGGTACTGCACCTGTATGTCTGCTATATTTTTTGTAATGAAATAGAGTACATAATAAAGATTCACATATCAGAGAGGCAGACACATTCCTTAAGTGAAAACTGTGTTTTTTTAAGCTTTGAAATGCAGCAGAATTTCTGAAGATTTTTCTTGTCTTCCGTTTAAAAGCAAGGAACTTCGCCATGTGTCTGCCAATATATTTTTTTAAATAATAAAAACTAGGTATACATACAGCTTCTATATCAAAGAGGTAGACGTATACTGCTATCACATTTTCGAGGTCGATTTTCTTGACTTTTGTGACCCTGTTATCCCAGAGGTACTATCAGTTGAGATTTGGAATGCCCATTTTATGCTCAGGAAGTCTGATAAAATGACTCGTGTGAAGTTAGCATAACATTTTTTAACAAGACCAATGGGACCATGGCAGGAATTTGCAGTTTTTTTGCATTTTGTATGCATTTCTATTCCGGATTTTGCAGTTCACCAAATAGTGGGTGTTACCGACTGTGAAGTTAGCAGTGCCTATGCTTTTCTCAGCAACCGGGCTAGCGAGGAATCTGAAATAAGGCTCTGAATTTGCAGTTTAATTTGCAGTTCAAGAAAAGGAAAAAAACAAATTTCTAAATCCTTACATAAAAAAAATTTCATACTGTACTGCTAACTTCACTGTGAAGTTAGCATAAAAGTCCTTTTCTCAGCAACGGTGATACTTAGAAATTTGCAGTTAGGCTCCAAATTTGCAGTTTAATTTGCAGTTCAAGAAAAATTAATGTCCAAATTTTGAAGTCCAAATTTGACAAAAAAAATCGAATAAATTCATTTTTCTATGTTAACGTCAGTGAAGTTAGCAGTACCTACCCTTTTTCAGCAATTGAGCCACCTAGAAAATTGCAGTTAGAGTATAAATTTGCAGTTTTTTATGCACTTCAAGAAAAAACTAAGTTCAAAATTTTACGTCCAAATTTGACAAAAAAATCGAAAAATTTACTTTGCACTGTTAACAACAGTGTGAAGTTAGCAGTACATACCCATTTCTCAGCAACTATGCTAGGTAGAAAATTGCATTAAGGGTCCAAATTTGCAGTTTTTCATTTACTTCACGAAAAAATGCAGTTCAAATTTTGAAGTCAAAATTTGGCATTAAAATCGAAAAATTCACTTTGCACTGTTAACATCACTGTGAAGTTAGCAGTACATACCCTTTTCTCAGCAATTCATGCTAGGTAGAAAATTGCAGTTAGGGTCCAAATTTGCAGTTTTGTATGCACTTACGAAAAAAAAAGTTCAAATTTTGAAGTCCAAATTTGACCAACAAAAATCGAAAAATTCTCTTTGCACTCTGTTAACGTCACTGTGAAGTTAGTAGCACATATCCTTTTCTCAGGAACTGAGCAAGCTAGAAAATTGCAATTAGAGTCCAAATTTGCAGTTTAATTTGCAGTTAAAGAACAATTAATGTCCAACTTATGAAGTCCAAATTTGAAAAAAAAAAAATCGAATAAATTAATTTTTCACTGTTAACGTCAGTGTGAAGTTAGCAGTACATATCCTTCTCTCAGGAACTGAGCCAGCTAGAAAATTGCAGTTAAAATCCAAATTTGCAGTTTTTCATGCACTTCAAGAAAATGAGTTCAAATTTTTAAGTCCAAATTTGACAAATTTCTAAGTATCACCGTTGCTGAGAAAAGGACTTTTATGCTAACTTCACAGTGAAGTTAGCAGTACAGTATGAAATTTTTTTTATGTAAGGATTTAGAAATTTGGTTTTTCCTTTTCTTGAACTGCAAATTAAACTGCAAATTCAGAGCCTTATTTCAGATTCCTAGCTAGCCCGGTTGCTGAGAAAAGCATAGGCACTGCTAACTTCACAGTGAAGTTAGCAGTACAGTCGGTTACACCCACTATTTGGTGAACTGCAAAATCCGGAATAGAAATGCATAAAAACTGCAAAAAAACCTGCCATGGTCCCATTGGTCTAGCTCAAAAATGTTATGCTAACTTCACACACGTGATAAAATGGCTCCACTTAAATATGAATCTTACTGAAATACCGTCTGCCTATCAATGATGTTTAGATGGAGCCGGACATTACTTTAAATTCGATTACCGTGAAAAATTTCAATCTTTAAAAACCCATCCTTAATAAATTTGAATACAATCTTGGTCTATTTTTTTTTTTGTTTTTGAAATATCAAGTACAACTTCAATCAATCTCACACCACATACTCAAAATTCCTCCTCACACTTTTGTTGAACAATAGATTTTCTTTTCAATCAGTTTTGGTTTTATATTCTATCTTGCCCTCAAGATGTTTTCCGTGTATATAAAGAATATCATCGCTGTAAAATGAATTTTTATTTTTTAAATATGCACATATTTTAACTTGTGTATTATAACAAAAAACATTTATGCAAGAATATAATCAACAATCTAAATTATTTGTTCCTCTGTCTTACACAAAAGATTAGATTTTGTTGAAAATAAAAAAAAAAATATAAAATGAAAAACACAAATACAGAAGTTTTAAAATGCAAACCATAATATAATTTCAAAAACAGTCTTCTGCGAATTTCTTATTTTATTTTCGTTTTGTTTTGTTTGTTGTGGTTATACGAATATTTCTTATATTTCAGTTAAATTTTGATTTTTCTCTTCTAGATTGGAAAAACAGAAAAAAATATATTAAAAAAAATATAAAAAACGCAGAATAATATTTCATCAAGAAATGTTTGCAAACAGAGATTGAATACGAAATTAGATTTGCAAAAAAAATACACAAAAAATAAATCAAGTTTTTGTAACCAGCGCAAAAACAAAAAAAAAAATAACAAGTTCCCTGAGAACATAAAGTTTCCATTTCACTCCTGGTTTGCAGGCTTTTTATCATCATCATCCTCTCTAGTTGAATATTTTACTCTGCCACCTGGATTTACGAGTGTATTTTGTATGTCAGTGGAGCTGTTTTTCGTGGCTACCTGTGAAAAATACTAATTTTTTTGCATTAATTTGGTACTGGACTAGTGTGCACTGACATGGCGATGGCAGCGTGGCGTTGCTAAGGAAAATACATATTTAAACGCCGAAGTTAGTGGTTTTGCTATTCTAGAGAAAGAAAAATATTCAAAAGAGGATACAACCAGGAAGCAGGAATACGTTGACTTTGGTAGTTTTCCCTTGCCAATTGTATAGTAACGATAGGTGGAGGAAAAAAAAGAAAGAAGCGTTTTAGATGCCTTTCCGAGGATGCCAAATGGAAAAACCTTGCTAAAGGTATGTATGTTGTTGTACTTTTTTACTATACGTGGAATTTATTATTTTTATTTTTGAAAAAAAGAAAAGTTTTCTGTTTTTTTTATTATTTTGTTTGCAAAAGTTTTATTTTGTTAACTTAACTTTTAAAAATCCTTTCCGACGAATGTGCTTCAAAATAAAAACAAAATATGTAGAAAAACAAGTTTAAAAAAGAGGGAAAGGTTGTGTAATGTTTAATTATTGACGAATATTGTTTTTTTTTTTTTTTGAGAAACCTTTTTGTTTGAAAAATTCTATTTTCGTTTGGAAAGCCCTTGATTCGCCATTACTTGTAAAGAAAAATTTTTGTTTTGTTTTTGCTGAGTAAGTAGGTAAGTGGGTATAAAAAGAATGCTTCTGTAGTTAAGTAGCCGAATTACAATGCAATGTAGCTTTAACTGAAATTGAAGTTGAAATTTTCTCAACTTCTACTACACCATACATTTGTCTTACTTAAGAAGCTAAAGCTTCCATATTGCAAAGTGCTGTATTTAATTTTTATATTTCTTAACTTTGACAGTATTCGAGCATCACCATTGGGTATATTTATTTTATTTTCACACGGTCGAAGCGATCATAAAAATAGGGTTGAATAACTTTTAATAATATATTTTCAATTTTTTTTTTTTCAAATTAAATAATGTGTTTTCGAAAACAAACAGTGCGTTGTTCAAAAAGTGAAAAATTCATCGTATCAAAAATTTTTAATGGTTAATTTTTACTCTAAATTTAAAAATCAAGTTGTTTCATTAAAATAGACTGAAAAAATTATATCATTCATTTGCATTCTTTAATTTAAGCACAAAATATTAATGAACAAAATGAACACAAATAATAATTAAAACTGTCAAAATGATTGATGTTTGCATAATATTTAGTAAGTCGATTACGAATAACCAATTTAGCACGTGTTATATGTAATTCTTTCGTGCTCCACGCTCGCTGTCGCTCCTCTACTGCTCGCGCCGTCAACAATTCCTTTCACTAGATTCCGTGGTTGGATTCAACGACTTTTTGGGCCGGAGCATTGATATCCATTTGCTCTAGGTTACCCAGCCATTTCAGTCGTTGGCTTTTCACTTTTGTGGTTAAGTAGGTGTCGGTGCCGCTTTACAGCCCGTAGAGTTCGTTGTTGTAGCTTCTTTTCCATTCCCCATCTATGCAGATGGGACCAAAATCACAGAAAAGATCTTGTATGCGATGTTAAGGAGACTGATGCTTCTGTAGTTAGCGCAGTCCAAAGGATCACCTTCTTTGAAGATGTGGCAAACAATGCTGTGGTTCTATATATCGGGCATGCTTTCCTGCGAATATATTTTGCAGCTGAGCTGGTGCATACTCCAAACCAATTCATTGGCAGCCGCTTTGAATAGCTCGGCCGCAAGGCTTTCAGCTACAGCAGCTATATTGGAATTAGTTTAGATATAGCGACCTTTACTTCGTCGAGTTTGGGAAAACTGAATTGTTGGCCTACGCTGGCCGTCCAGGTTGAATGGTGGAAAGTGCATGGCAGCAGAATTTGGTTCCTCATCGCCGTTAACAATTTGCAGAAATGATTTTTCCATGTCCTCAGAACCGACTGCGATTCTACCACAATGCTCCCCTGATCGTCCTTGCTGGCTTCAGGTCGGGCCTTGTAACCCTGGGAGGTTCTTTTTACTTTTGGTAAAACTTCCGAACTTCATTCCTGCAATGGCATCGCTCCATTTTTTCGATCGCGTGCTTCTCATGTTCTTTTTTTTTTTTCTAAGAAGTCAGTGTTCCTCTGGTTCTTCTATGCAGTGCCGTTTTGTATGACTGTTGTTTGACTGCATGTACTTGCTGCCATTTTTCGTCGAACCAGGGGTTTCACTGTGGTGGTCGGGCTAGGCCCATTACGTCAGAGGGGGCGATCTCTGCTGATGGTTTCCTGGCAATTCTTCCACTGGTTCTCGATGCTTGAAGTTGGTGGCATAAGACAATTTAAGAGGGTGCGAGAGACTCGATCGGAAAAAGACCTGACGATTTCGTGCGACTGTAGTCTTCACTACCGTATGTTCCTGTTTTGGGCTTTGGTCTGGATATCTGTAGCATTACCTTGCCTACAACGAGGTGATGGTTCGAGCCAGCGTTAGCTCCCCGGAACGTTCGGAGATCCTTGATACTGGAGAAGTGCCTTGCTTCGATTTAAAATAAAAATAAATTTGGTGGCGCAACAGCTCGTGGAGAACTAGGGCCAAGTGACTTACAACTCACAACCATTCCTGTGTGCGTGTTTGTTGGCAGGAATGGAGGGGACCTACATTTTTTTGCCGAGTCCGAATGGCTAAATGAGAAGAACTTTTCATGACAAGTATACGCTTGGAGGATTTGTCAGTTCCTCGCAAGAGGCATTACCTCGGATAAAACATTTTCGTTTTTAGGTGGAACGGCTGGGAATAGAACCCACACCTTCGGCATGACAGTCTTACGCACTAACCATCATGCCACGAGGTACTACACCCTTGCTTCGATTGCAATGTGGTCAATTTGGTTGGCGGTTGATATATCAGGAATTCGCCATGTCTCCTTGTGTATTAGCTACCACAACGTTTCGGCCCGTGGCAAAGTCGATTAACCTGAGTCCCTAATCGGAGCTGGCGTCTTCCAGGCTATATCTTCCGATTGTTCCACCAAAGATGTTTTCTCTTCATGATTGGGGATTACAATCATCCAAGGCACTTTTAATGTCAAAGCCAAGGCACTGCTCATCTTTCTGCTCTGTAAGGGCATGCGCGCATTTGAGGCAGATGTTGGAGAATTTAGCCTTGATACGAATTGTCGTAAAAGTGTTCGTTCATAAAGCTGAAACTTGGAACTCACGACTTTTTGCCTAGGTCTGCCTCTAAAGATGAATCGCCACAATTGTATCTATCTGCTGCCTTGATAAAAAGGAAAGTGCCTTAGTGGGAACACTCCTCACGGTTTCAAGACTGTTTTCGTCACCTTTGATTCTCTATGCTGAATTCATCCGACGAAAACCACCCTTCAGATGGGTTCGTCCAAGACTTCAGACGAATTATACAGCCAGTCATTTCCGACAGAAGATTATAGTGTTGCTATTTTTTTCTTTTTTGTTCAACACTCGTGCTTATAAGTTTAGCAATACAAGTCCGGATGAACGAGACCAGTATCCGATGGTTACCACTTAGAAGTAAAATAAGCAAAATTGACGTGTAGAATTCGTTGCATCACTGGACGTCGCCATGTGGACGCCAATCAGTAACTACCTGCGTCATACCATGCCCAACTATCAGTTGCTGATTTTTTCCATAAATATGAACAAAATTATGTGAAAAAAAGTCTACAATTGATGGTGTTCTGAGGAAGGTTGGTTTTGGTTGTGAAATAACCACCAAGGAATACTGATCATTGTTGGTAACCAATCAGCAACCGCCTTGTCTTCGTTGGTGACAGAATTTCCATTCTCCTAGATCACTTGCATACTGATTCCAGTCATCTCGAATAAGTGTTTTGATGGCGATGACTTAATTTCTAAACCGGAGATTCGGTTTTTCTGGTTGCCTTGAACCTGAGCTTTTAGAACTTTCAAGGCTGGAGTATTGTTGTCTATTTCGCTCGATGAAGGTAGCCAATGTAGTCAACGTATTTTGACTTTTAGGATAACCTCTTTGAACAGATTATTGAGTTCGCGGTTGCCCTAGCTTGAATGGAAGTGCCTGTTTATCCCAGATATTTGGTCTAGTCCTCATTTACTTGCTTAACAGATTTTTTGAAAATAGTGCCCTCTATGTTAACACCTGCCCTGCGCACTATTTTCTCCAGAAAGAGATTGAAGAAATGACATGATATCGCATTTCCTTGAGCTTTACCCTAGTTGCAAATTTACCAATATCACTTGACAAAACTTGATTAGTTTTCCCGGGATCCCGAGTTCGGCTATCGTTATATAGAGCTCTTGACAATAAATGCTATCATATGCGCCGTTGAAGTCGATCAATAAATGGTGAGTCTCGACTTGAAAATTTCAGAATATGCTTGAGATTGAATATTTGGTCTATGGATCTGTTTGGCCGAAACCGCACTGATACTTGCCCATTATAGTATTGCTTGCAGAATGGCTTAAGATGGTCGGATGTTTATCGATAGTTCTCGCAGGACATAAGATCGAACTTTTTTGAAGATGGGACATATGCAGCCTGATGGACAAGTTATCGGGCATGCTTCCTTCCACCCAAACTTACACAAAATTTTGTTGATGAGTTGATTTTTTTTTTTTTTTCAATTTTTGTTTTATTGAACATTTCTATTTACAATTGGCTTAAAAGATAATTTATAACTATAAGATATATTGATAAATAATAAGATTTTGCTGGCACATAAGGGGCCTAACGCTATACATTGATTCAATATAAAATACAAATTAGATTTATAATATATGTAAAAACTTAACATAAAAGTCGGCTTGACTTTGTCGTCCTCGGGTTGTTCAATCCCGGTTGTCCAGTGGCGGTATATTTATTTAGGGTGGGGGGTAGAGTTGGCGTTTAGCCACGATAATGTGCCGACCCTGGGTCAGTGTAGAAGGGTACTGCTTCATCGTTGGTTGTTGAAGCTATATCCAGGATTTCTATAGCGCTTATGTACCTTGGTGCTGGATGTCGTTGTTGGTTTGTCATCCTTCTTATCAGTTGATTAGGGTGATTGGCGATGTTTCTAACCAGCTTTTCGGCAGATAGTAATAAGTACTTGTCCAGGGGGACTACCTTAGCCTCATAGTAGAGTTGCTCGTTCTTGAAATGCTTACGCCGTTGACGATCGAAGTACAGCCCAGTGCAGATCCTCAGGATTTTCCTCTCGAATATTTGTAGTTCCTTCATAGCCGTTTTGGAAATGGTGAACCAAACAGGGAAGCTATAACTGATGACTGGTCTCAGGAGTTGCTTATAGATTAAAACTTTTGTCTGTTGGCTTAGCCCAGTTTTCTTCTTCATCAGCGGGTAGAGTCGGTGGAAAGCAAAATTGGCTTTTTTGAGGACAGTCCGTGAATGTGGGTTGAATCTCAGCAGCTCGTTGAAGTTGATGCCTAGGTATTTGGCGCTACGTTTGGCTGCTAATCTAGTTCCGTCTGGGAGTGCTAGGGTGATGTTTCTACAGCTTCCAGCTGAGCGACCACGTCTGCCCCCTGGTTTTCTGAAGCAGACAAGCTCCGATTTGGATGAGTTGATCCGGATACCCCATGTGGTGTAAAATTGGAAGAGTTTGCGGATATGTGCCTCGACTTCTCTGACAGCTATCAATGGAGAGTTGGATGAGCAATATGTAAGTGAGTCATCAGCAAAGAGAAGGTTCTCGCATTCACTTGAAATTGGTTGGTCAGAGGTCATGATGTTATAAAGAAGTGGTCCAAGTTTCGACCCTTGGGCAACTCCAGCCCTGATGCTCTTCACTGTCGACTTGCAGGTTTCCATTTGCACGAAAAAGTTCCTAAAAGAAAGAAAAGAAAATATAATTTTGATTAGCGCTAAGGGAAAGCCTAGTATGTGGAGTTTATGAATAAGGGCTTCAATCCATACACTGTCGAATGCTTTCTCGACATCCAGGAAGCATCCGACAGTAACTTGATTGCTGTTTAAGGCTGTGGTGATGTCGTGATGAAACTTCAGGAGTGGATGCAGGGTGGAATGTTTTTCCCGGAAGCCGAACTGCATGTCTGGGATGATGTTGTTTTCACTGCAGAACTTCTTCAGCTTCCTGAGTATCAGCTCTTCCAAGAGCTTACTTAGATTGCTGAGGAGGGATATCGGCCTGTAGTTGGTGATCATATTCCTTTCACCTTTCTTGGGAATAGCCACGATTTTTGCAGTTTTCCACTTCTGGGGAAAGTAACTGTTGTTGATGCAGTTGTTGAATATGATGGCTAACAACACCATCACCATTTGTGGAAGCCTTTTTAGAACAAAGCTGGATACCCCATCCGGTCCAGCTGACTTCTTTGGCTTGGAGTTGTGAATTATCTCAGCTATCTCCTCTGGGGTGCTCAAGTTTGGGCTGTCGACTGGATCACTTGCAGGATTGGTGTCGCTAAACATTGCTCTGTCCAAGGTGGGCATAATTGTCTGCTGGATGGATGCCTCAATTTCGCCAAGGAAGACTGGATCATCTGATGGACTTGGCATGAAGCTTCCTTCAAAGTGGGAAGCGAAGGCTTCAACTTTTTCCTGTATCGTTGTTGCTTCTCCATGTTGATGAGTTGATGCATGAACCCTTTCAACACATCCCCTCCGTGCTTGAAGACCTCCGCTGGTAAACCATCTCATTGGGCGGCCTTGTTGGTCCTTAACTTCTTTATAGATTAGTCTAACAGCCAATTTCTTCACAGAGTCCTAACGTAAGTACCGGTATTAGTTCTAAAGTCAGTACTCAAATCAGTATTTCTCATTTCTTCAAACACACAAGTATGAATAAATGAGAAAGACTGATTTTATGATCAACTTTAGGACTAGTACCGGTATTAACGTTAGTACTCTGTGAAGAAATTGGCTGTAAGTCTTCTAAGCTGGGTGGTGTTATTGCTTCTCATTGACTGGAGATGGTTTCTCCTCTTGTCTTGCTGTCCGCTCACTCTGATGTCCACTAAGCAGCTGCTGGAAATGCTGCTAGAATACATCTATTCACTGTGCTTCGGTGACAAGGTGACTTGAGCCTGAATTCAGGTTTAAAGCCAGCATCTAGGAACTTGGCTTTCTTATAAGACTTCCGGGTGTTGTTTGAACGACTATTCGATATCCTTGAGCTGGAAGATTGCGTACGCTCTCTTCTTTCTACGCAGGGTCTTCTGCTCTCTTCTACTTGCGCCCGCCATGCTCCGCTTTCGCTGTTCTTGTTTTCTGCTGAAGCATATTTTACTGTGCATTTTCTGTCACTTTTTACTTTTGAGAGTATTCATCAATGGATTCGGCTGTCTTTTTGATAACGTCGCAATACTGGTTGTTGACGTGTTTGGTAGTTGAATGCGCAGCTTTTCGCTCAGATGCTCACTGTAGGCTCTGGCGACTTCAGGTATGCTTATTAGTTCGCAGTTTCTTTTCATTCCACTGTCGACCTCTGAATCGTGCGGCAAAAAGGAAATAGTCAGAGTCGAAGCAAACGTCTGAAATGTTAGTAACGTGCCTTGCGTCGATCAGCACATGGTCGATTTGGTTGGTAATTCGAGGTTCTAGGAAGCGCTAGGCTGCTTGTGGATCTTTTGCCTTGAGGACCTACATAGTGCTTCTTATCACCGTACTCTGAGCTTCTGTTATAAAACCGTAAGTAGCCTTTTATATTGTCGTCTCGAAGAGAGCTTTCTTCCCGACTTTGACAATAAAGTTTTCATATTTGACTTGAAAGGAATTCCGCCTAGAAAGTCCTTCTTCAAATTTTTTTTGGGCTTATTGGTAAGTGCTTGAGTGAATATACATTAAGCCTATGCTTCAGAAGTGGTGCGGATGACAGCCAGGTGATGAGTTGAAAAAAATTTACAATATACTTTTGAAGCTCGTTTGAAAGCTTTTCTCATTGTTTCCTGGATACAAATATTTTACAGAATTGACAGCGTATCAAAATCGACATAATAGTGTGGATCTGGCCTTAAGGTTTCTTTCTTCCAGACGGTCGATGACACCGCTTTCGGGCTTCGCATGTCAAGTTTAGATGCGTGACGCCAGTACCCGGTGAAGTGATGAATAGTTATAATAGTTAGACATCACCATTTTGACGCCATTCATTATATTCCCGGGTTCCTTCAAAACCCGACCACCCAGTCCTTTTGCTTAACCCTTTTTTTTAAATAACATTAAAATTAATTAAACCTTCTCCTGCTGATGACTAAATATCAAATAACAACACATTTTACGACAAACACACAAACACACACCCACACTTAACAATATAATATCCACTTTTCGCCTATTTCGTATTCAAATTGCCTCTTGTGATTTATAGCCATCGTTCCAGCCTCCAAAATACTATATACCGCCCGCCATAAGGACATTAGGGACTAAGCGTAACCGCTACAACCCAAACAACTAACAACAGGGTTTCAACAACAACCACAGCGAAACATTCACCGCACAATCAACCAGTTGCTTTGGTTTAATTGTACCTACGCCTATGTTCGTTCTAAACTCCACTTGTCAGTCTCAAATAAATCAACTTTTTGGAATCGTGTCTCTAATTTCGTAGATTTATAACTCTAATTAGCGGGGATATAAATTACCATCGTTCCTATTCTCTCCCTCGAAATCTAACTTTTTTTTTTGTAAAACAAATGTACGTCCCTCTGGGCGTTCGACCGAAAACACCCCCTAAAGTAAGGGCGATCTTAATAAATTTTATTTTAATGTGAAAAAAACTCAAGTTTAAGTGACAATATTAATTTCTTATAGCTTTGACACGTTCCTTAAGATTGAATGTGACCACAAATCATTTTTTGGCCAGGAGTGTTGGAAGTTAACCCTTTTTTGTGTAGTATTCGATGGCAATTATGTTAAACTTTATTTTCTAGGAATATTAATAGCGGAAATATAATATAAATAATCGATTAAATGAAAACGCAATAATTTCCAAAAAAACGGAATAACTAATGAATAAATACTTTATCACGTGTCTTGAGCAATTATTGTTGTTGAATTATTTATTATTCGTTAATAGGGTATATCTACCTCTACTACACACAGGATGGTATTCATTGCAGATTCGTGTTTATGTGAAAAATATAGACGATACAGATGGAAGAATAGGTATACAAAAACCAAAACACGCACATTCAATCCTTGCGACTGAGCAAGCTTACGAGTATTAATTCATTGTTTCTGAACAAAAAACAATAAGTTGGTATATCGGTTTCAAAGGGGGATAAAGCAATATACTAATCGAAGATACAATTATTATTAATAGTTTTGTAAAATATTTAGCAGGGAAATATAATGGATGGGTTTATTACGTAGCGAGACAGAATAACAAAACAATTCATTCGTTATTATGTCTGTCTGTAAACTGGGTATAAGTTTTAGTGTAGTCCTTGCGAAGTTTTTCTTATTTGGGAAAAACCTGAATATGTGTAAGACATAGTGAAACGAAAATTGACAAAATTATAAGAAGGTTATATTTGCGTTAAATCGTAGAATGAAGACTTCAAAATGAAATTGAATGTATTCGTATCGAATTGGCAGGTGCTGTCTTAATGTTACTGTGATACCACGAAATGGTGAAATTTTAAAAATTTTAGAATTTTTCTTGGACTGAACATTTAGATCAATCTTGACATTACGATCATTGAGGAGACGAAAGAAAAGGGAGTGGTACGATATCCCGGAAACCAAAATCTCGAATAGCAAAATTTCGCATTTTTCGAAAAATCTCGAATAACAAAACCTCAGAAATTTAAAATTTTGTTTTTCATAATCTCGCAATTACAAAATCTTGCTTTAAACAATCTTGCATTCACATTTCGCACCGAAAAATCTCGCAAATTTCAACCAAAATCTTACAAACTAAAATCTCGCAATTTAAAATCTCGCAAATTAGAATCTAACAACATATTGCCTTGGATTTTGCACTGGAAAATAAAAATCCTACTAATGGAAAATAAAAACTGGAAAATGAAAAACTTATTTTCAACTTTTATTGTTGAAAATTATTTAATTAAAAAATTGTAACTAAAACTTATTTCCTTAGAAAAAAGAAAAATATGACATTTTTTGCGCGAATAAATTCGTCATTATAAAGCCCAGTTTGCAGTTCCCTTGTGAAAATCTATACAAATATTTTCGCATGTCAAAAACTGTTGAGGTGAAATACAAAATTATTTTTTGCATGATTGGTTTACAGTTTCATGCATTCATAGAACTACAAAACAATTGGGCCATTGCTTCGCGGGAGATAAAGTGTGGTGAATAAAAATATTTACACTTTCAAAAAAAATATATATATATATTCACCTCACAGAATTATTTGCATGCAAATTTTGTCGATGAAGTGACATTTACTCCAACCCTGGAAGTTTGTCTTCATCGGAAGAATCTGTTAGGTAAGTTTTTAAACGTTTCACTATCGAAAAGGTTCTTTCCAGTGTGCATGTTTAAACCGTTAGAGTCGTCAAAATTTTAAGAAGCTTGTGTATGTGAATCATGTATGTCTATCAAACCCATGTAATTTCCCCCTGGCTACGGCCTTGTCTGCCATATTTGTATAATTGCGAATATTTGGCTATGATTTCGCGTTGGTTTGGGATACATTTAATTGGATTGCAACAAATACATTTTTATAATCAAAATCTTGCAAATTTAGATTAAGAATTTGCGGGATTTCGTTATTGCGAGATTATGAAAAGCAAAATTTTGTCATTGCGAGATTATAAAAAGTGAGATTTTGTAATTGCCAGATTTTGCTATGCGAGATTTCGAAAGCGAGATTTTAATTTGCGAGATTTCGTAGCCAACGCGAAAGGAAAAGGTTTCGCAATTCTGTCTTTCTTTATATATAGTTTTAAAGACATTTTTTTAATTTGAGCTGGGTACAAAATCTCGCAAATTAAAATGTCGCACTCGAAATCCCGCACCAAT
Source organism: Dasysyrphus tricinctus (assembly GCA_963921185.1). Lineage (NCBI taxonomy): Eukaryota > Metazoa > Arthropoda > Insecta > Diptera > Syrphidae > Dasysyrphus > Dasysyrphus tricinctus. Next base: position 40,680,265 of record OY992532.1, on the reverse strand, counting down.
AAATCTCGCAGTAACAAAGTTTTGTGTTTTCATAATCTCGCAGTTAAAAAAAATCCCACTTTTAACAATCTCGCCATTACAAAATTATTTGTTTTAAACAAAATCTCACTTATTCAAATCTCGTGCAATGTATGTGCCATTAAATTTTTGAGGTTTCCTAACTTTTTCAAAATAATTCGAGTATCTCCCTTCTTTTAGAGTTATTCATAATTGTTATTGTTTTCAATTTCAATTGTTGTAAAGAACAAGAAAGATAACATAGAAATTCTATTTGTATTTGCAATGTCGGATAAATTTGTTTGATTGTTATGTATTTTAATTTTTGTAAAACAATAAAAGCCAAAGAAAAGTTAGTTAAAAGTACGTACGCATGCATGGTCTGGTGGCCAGCCTTAGATAAGGAAACCAATCTAAAAACCATGACTAAAATTCAAAGACTAGCATGTATTGGCACAACCAGTGCTATCAGAACCACACCAACGGCCGCCCTTGAAACTTTCCTTTCACTTGCCCCACTCGATCTGTATACGAAAGAGGTGGCGGCCAAAAGTGCTTTAAGACTTGTTCAATGTAAAAATTGGAAAAAGGGCCTCTACGGTCACAGAACCATAATGAATTTCATAGACATAGACATTCAAACAGACTACGTTTCACCGCACATACATTTCAACCCAGTAACCATAACAGATATCCCAACCAGGGAAATCTGGAATGAAAACAGGGTCATAAATGCAAATCACGTTTCGGTCTTCACTGACGGTTCCAAAACCTCGGAGGGGGTTGGGTCAGGCATCTACTCAGATAACCCACTCATAAATAGATCTTTAAAGCTTCCAAACTTTTGCAGTGTTTTCCAAGCGGAAGTGCTGGCAGTTTGCGAAGCCGCGAAACATCTTTCCTCAGTCAGTGAATTAGTCAACAACAATATTGACATTTTCATAGACAGCCAGGCGGCAATTAAAGCCATTTCCTCAATCACCACAAAGTCCAAACTGGTCGATCGCTGTCGGAATGAGCTAAGAGTATTCAATGCAACGAACACAGTTACCCTTAGATGGGTCCCAGGACATAGGGATATTCATGGGAACGAAATGGCAGATGAACTGGCTAAAAACGGGTCATCTCTTGATCCGAGCCAAATGTAAGCCTCTGTGCTCTTGCCACTGGAGCAAGAAAAAGGTAGAATACACCAGAGTTTCTTGGAAGCTGCAAATGTCAGATGGTCATCCATCGACACTTGTCGGGTTTCAAGGAATCTATGGCCAAATATTTCAAGGAAAAAAACGGATTACTTACTTAAGCTAAGCAGGCCTCAATTATCTCTCATGGTTGGCGTCCTTACGGGCCACAACTCAATGGGAACCCACATGAACAGAATGGGCATCAGCTCATCGGACCTATGTAGAGGGTGTCATGATGAAGAGGCAGAGGAGGGCTCCTCCCACTTCCTTTGCGAATGCCCTAGCCTAGCTAGAACTAGAAAAGAAGCCCTTGGAGAATACATCTTCGACGAACTGGGCGACATCTCTGTCTTGCCACTAAAGAACATCCTAAAATTCATTCAGAACTCAGGATGGTTCAGGGAGGCCCCCCAAACCTAAAACTTCTCCTTAACTCCCTCCCCATCCCTCCTAACTAACCACCTATACCCTGGGGAGCACAATGGATCCACTGAGATCGGAGTGAGATGGTGCGGCTTGCCGCATTATCACCCCTTACAACCTAACCTAACCTACTGTGAGATTTGAATCAACAAAATTTCAATTTGCGAGATTCCGATAGACGTGATTTTAAATTGAAATTTAAAGTTGCGAGATTTTAAATTGCGAGATTTCGGTTGATATTTGAGAGATTTTTTAATGCAAGATGTAAATGCGATATTTTACATTGATCGTGAAATCGAGATTTTAAAAGTGAGGAAATTTTGTAATTTCGAGATTGTGAATAGCAGGATAACAAATTTGCGAGATTTCTGTTTTTGAAAAAAAAAAAAAAAATAAATTGGGTGGTGCAACAGCTCATGGAGAACCAGGGCCTATAGTTACTTACAACTCACAACCATTCCCGTGTGCGAGTTTGTTGGCAGGAATGGAGGGGACCTACAGTTTTTTGCCGAGTCCGAACGGCTAAATGAGAAGCACTTTTCATGACAAGTATACTCTTGGAGAATTTGTCAGTTCCTCGCAAGAGGCAGTACCTCGAATAAAACATTTCTGTATTTAGGTGGCACGGCTGGGAATCGAACCCACACCTTCGGCATGACAGTCCTACGCACTAACCATCAAGCCAAGAGGTACTGTTTTTGAGATTGAAAAAAAAAATGTTATTATATCTATGATGTGGGACTAGATTTTCGACTTTTTCTATAATGGTTTTACTGGTTTGTATTAAACTTTATATGCGACTTAAACGACTTTTTCTATTTTTTTTTTTTAACTCTTTTCGCGATCTTGAAGATCTCAGTGATAAAAAGTTTTTAAAGAAAATACCATTTTTCTCAAAAATTGCTTCAATGATTTTTGGTAAAGACACTTCAAAAGATATAGAAAGAAGAAAGGGTTACGTACGAATGACCGACAAAGAAAATGTCGACTGGTTAAAATGTCGACTTTTATCGACTTTTTTGAAAGTTAAAATACCGACTTTGTTTTTACCGACTTATTAAAATGTCGACAGTTTGAAATGTCGATTTGACAAAAAGTCGACTGCCTTGATAGAAGTCGAGAAAAATATCGACTTGTCGGAATTTTTCCCATACAGAAAAGTCGATATAAAATATAAATCGACATTTTAACCAGTCGACATTTTGACTTGTCGATATTTTGTCAGTCGGTCATTTGAAAGTACTCTAAAGAACAAGGCTCTGCCTTAAATGTTTGCACGGAATAACTATAAGCTCTAGAATCATAAATTCTTGTCTGATTTTTAACAGGAACTTAACAGTTTTTTTATGCTGTGGAAAATTTAAGACTATGTTTAAGACACAAGTTCTTATTTGATTCTTATAATAATTAACTTATTCAGGTAGTTATTAATTTTATATTTCCTTTTGTTTAGCTTCAAGAAAGTTCAAAAGGACGCACTTTTGTTGCCTACCTACATTATACCTTATATTTCGAACTTTTAACTGCCTCATTTTCTGGATGTTTTATTATTGTATTAATATTAAAACACATTACAGACCCTGAATAATGGGCAATTTAGACGTCAAAATATATAGGCAACAAAAATTTAATTACAAAAAATGCGATTTATTGAACTATTACAATGCGTATAAGATAATAATGATCAGATCATAGTTTAGGGAATGATGTTTACAAGCGCGCGCTTGTAAACATCATTCCCTAAACTATGATCTGATCAAAATGTCGACTTTCAAAATGTCGACTTTTAAAATGTCGACTGTTGAAATCTCGATTCATAAAATCTCGATCACTGTCGACATTTTGAGAATCGACATTTTGAAAAATCGACATTTTAAAAAGTCGGTCAAATTTGTGTCTATATTTTGATCTGTCGGTCTTTTAACCAGTCGAGATTTTTTCTGTCGAGATTTTAAAAGTCGATCTTATGGAGTCGATATTTTAAAAGTCGACATTTCGTACCCAATCCAAGAAGAAAAGACCTTTCATCAGTTAAAACCCCCAATTTCACTGGTGGAAGTTTAACTTCTGCTTTTGATTTAAACTGCGGTTCAGTAGTACAGTTCAAGGTTTAAACGCGACTGTGAAGCTAGCCATTAGACATCGTTATCAAGAACTGACCACATTCTCAGAGGAAAACAGCTGTATTGGCAGGAGTGTCAAAGTCACCAGTGGACGAAATTTATTAAAGAAATGGTCAAAAATGCTAGCAGATTGCCCATGAAAGTTGGGTAAACTAGACGAAAAAGCGCAAGAACGGTGCGGGATGAACGAAAAATTAAAGAAATCAATAATAAAAAAGAAAAAGTTAAGAAGGATATTGATAATTAGATCCCGACGATGACGCAGTGTCGTTTGAAAGAAATGGAATTTGCTTGCCACCGTCGAATCTGTAATGTTGATTTCCGACTGCTGGATCAAAAGTGTCAATATCCTTCTGGGCCTTTTTCTATTTTTGTAAAGATTTCCGTTCATCTCGAGCCTTTCTTGCTCTCTTTCGTCTGGGTTTCCCGAATCTTAAAGGTAGTTTACCACCATTTTCGACAATTTTTTAAATAAATTTTGTCCATTGGAGACTCCTGTCCATAAATTTCGGTAGATCCATGAATTTAATTTGGGAACAATTGTGTATGCCAAGGCTTTTCTTCGGTGCACAGTACACAGCGTTAAATTTCGGTATTGTTTCGGTTATTTTGGTAAATATGGTCACGCTACTTATAGATGCGTATCCATTTGAGAGTATAAATATTGGGAGCAACTCTCAAACAGCTCTCGAGAAAAAACTTGCAAGTGGACTTAGAAGCTCACAGAGAGGTAAAAAGCTATCCGAGGGTTAATCTCAAGAGTGTTATAGTGAAAGTACTCTCAGATATGGAAGTGCACCTTAAGGAATCTGAAAGTACTTCTTCTTCTGTTTCAAAAATTCATTTGAGTCTCCAGTTCTTTTTTTCGAGGAATTGTCAGTTAGTCCTTGACTGATCTTATTCGATTTTTTTTTATTAAGAACTCATACCTTTCCAGTTTGTTATAAAATGGACAGTAATGGATGATACAAAAAGAATAATACATCCAAATAGTCTTTCCCAAAACTGTACGATCCCACTTTGTTTTACTCGATTAATTCGTTTGAAAATATGTTAAGTTCTTAGTGTGTGTGCTTGTGTTGATAATTTGCGAACATTATTCAAAAAATTTTTGCTAAGGGAGAGAGACCCAAAGTGATATTCAAAACTCTCACCAACAATTGGACCATCCCGTATCCACTTAGTTTGATTCTGTCGAGGTTGTGAAAGTCCTGAAAATGTGTTGTTTCCGTTCGATTTGTTTTTTTTTTTTTGTGAAAGTTACTTTAAACAAATTAAATTAAATTAAACAAATTATTTGAGGAATTTGTACATCAGTACTCAAGTTCGTTAAAACAGGCACAAGAACTCAACTGTATCTGTACAGATTTCTCTAAAATTTTCCCATCAAATTTCTCATAATGTGAATGAATTAAAAGCGTTCGGGTTTCCTCCTGAACTAATTCCTATTTTCTCAAAAAAATATTTTACCTGTTAAGATTCATGAGTTCTTTATCAAACTCTTTCTTTGCAAAATCAAGAGTTCCCCAGGGTAGTCACTGAGAGCCACTTCCTTTTATGTTAGCTATAAATGATGTATAGGTCAATTAAAAGATGTTGTTTTGTTACGACGACGTTTCGAACATGTATATGTTCTTCATCAGGTAAAATCAAAATATATAATTTTATATGTATACAGCAATATCACATTTTTGTTGGTTTAAAATTGTATTACAAAAACTATATTACAATTTTATATCACACAAAACCAAAACAAAAAAGAGCCGACAATCGTCATCGACCACGAACCAGACTTATTAAATAAGTCGTATTCGTGGTCCATGACGATTGTCGGCTCTTTTTTGTTTTGGTTTTGTGTGATATAAAATTGTAATATAGTTTTTGTAATACAATTTTAAACCAACAAAAATGTGATATTGCTGTATACATATAAAATTATATATTTTGATTTTACCTGATGAAGAACATATACATGTTCGAAACGTCGTCGTAACAAAACAACATCTTTTAATTGACCTATAGCCCGCATTAAAGAGGTTTTATTCATTAAAATATAAAGGTCACATAAACAATAACCAACTATTATAAATGATGTACTGTCGAAATATATTAAAAAGACAATATCTATTGAAATTTAACAAAACCAAATTTAACCGGTTTGTTCATCACAGTTGGTTAATATTCCAAATTGTTTATTTAATGCCACTAATCAACCAAAACGAGAGATTTCGATGTTGAACAAATCAAACCATGAAATTTTGGTTAAAGGACCACATTCGATGATTTACCAGTTGCAATTATTATTGATTAAATATGTTAAGCTGTGAACAAATTGGCCCTAAGAGTTATTTTTCTTATTAAAACTATTTCTTTCGAATAGGCTAAAACCAACTACTTAAAGTCATTTCTATTGTTCCATGGCTGTGAGTGATGTCTGGGACATCACTGCTAGACATTGAAGTTGAGTGACAAATCTGTTGCAACTCTGATAGTGAAAAACTTTTACCGAAATAAATAAATAATTTTCCTAATTAAACATATTCAATTTGAAATTGAAAACTTCAATGGTTATATGTGTGCGCGCTTTATTGTATATTCACACGAACTATACGTAATAAGTTTGAGAAAAATAATTAGTCAATTAATAGGAGTTATTGCTGTTGGTTTTTTGTTGTTTGTTGTTGTAGAATATTCAGTTGAGTTTGGTTAAAGTCTACTTAATCTCGTGAAGTTGGCACTTGGATGTCGTGCAGGAAGGATGTTAAACATGTGTGTTTGTTTCTATTGGATTTCTCTAGGGACACATTAAGTTTTCACCTGCTCACAAAAAAAAAAATATGGAAAAAGGAAAACTTATTCAGGAAAATGAAATTATTTATACTGTCCAAGTTTGGTCGGCTTAATCAGCTTAGAAAGTTAGTAAGTCTAACAGCCCTATTATTGACACGATTCAAAACTAGTTTTAATATAAAACAAGTTCTATGGGGGTTTTGAGTTTCAGGTTGTGAACATATTGGTATTATTCAAACGAAAATTGACATCTTAAACTCTAAATCCTAGTTTTAGATGTCAATTTTTGTTTGAATAATACCAATATGTTCAAAACTTGACACGACACTCGAAACCCCTATAAAACTAGTTTTATGTTAAAACTAGTTTTGAATCGTGTCAATAATAGGGCTGTAACTGAAACTCATTATAATAATGTGTCTTTTTTCAATAAAAAAAAAATTAAAACAAATAATTTTAATCAAAATGAAATCGATAGAAACTATTTGAAACAAAACTAACCAAAAACGTCAAATACTAATGAATGCTTTCACGCTAAACTATTTAGCAATTTTGTTTGACTTCCGAAATAAGTTATTATCTACCTATAAGAACTGCACTTCTACACATGTTCAGAAGTGAGATATCTCGTCTTTTCTTTTGTGAACTTCGGAATTGTCTACTACCGTGATTAATACATATGATTCAAAACTAAATAAACAGATAGCTCACCTGTTATGTAGTATTACGAAGAGCTTCTCCTCACTGGGATCACAAGGGATGTGCTGATGCCCATTCTGCTTATGCGGGTTCCTATTGAGTTGTGACCCGTAAGGACTCCAACCACGAAGGACAGTTAAGGCCTGCTTAGCGCTATTCAGTTTTTTTTTTCTTAGAAAAATCTGGTCATTGACACATCGAAAACCTGACAAGTCTCAATTTTTGACCGTTTTCGGTCAGTTCATCTACCATTTCGTTGCCGGTGTTTTAGATACATCAAATAGTAACCGTTGAGTAATCTCAATTTGCTGTTGCTTTAGGTCAACTTCTTTTGACACAATTGCGAAAATGGGCTTGGCTGCTAGGTCAACTTGTAACGAAGCGTTATGCAACTCCAACATATACCCTTATTCTCATATCACTTCGGGCATATGTCGTATGACACCCGCTCTTAGTTAATTCATACATATCACGAACAATAATAAAAAATCATGAAAACTCATATAAATTTGAATTTCATTCTTTCAATTCACATTGGCTTACTCCAGTGAATGTTATTAGGTGAAGTAAGAAAATCACGAAATTTTCTTTGCTTCTCGTCCTTTATTGTGAATATGTACCAATCAAGAATATACAGAATAAGAAATCGGGCCGTAACAAAGACCTTTCATAAGACGTTTTGGTGACAGATAGGCATTGTTAGCGCAGAGCCCAATCTAACTTTTTTTTATTAAATTTTCTAGTTTAGATTTTAGAAACATCATTTAGGTAGGATGAATAGAATAGGCATAAAAAGGCTCATAGCATAAGTATGAAGGAACTACCATAAGAAGTTCCGACCGTTTTGTTCCTTTGAGCTCCTCTTGGAACATGATTCTTCGATAGTTCTATCCGTTTCTTTCCCTGGGTTGTGGGCCAGGGACAATCATTTTGTTCTTGAGGACTCCTCTTCAAGAAGCTCACTAAACAAGGTTCTCCTTCGAGGGTTCCGACTGTTTTGTTCCTCATTTGCTGAGGACATTGTGCTTGCGATAAGGATCCTCGACTCCGTTTTGTTCCCCTCAGCTACTCTTCAAGAATGTAATAGGACAAGGTTCTTCTTTGAGAGCTCCGACCGTTTGTTTCAGTGAATTGTGTGCCAGTGACAATCGTTTTGTTCCTTTGGGCTACTTTTCTAGAAGCTCCATTGGACAAGGTTCTCCTTCGAGGGTTCCGACTACTTTGCTCCGTATTTTCTCGGCCGCGTTTTGTTCCTCTAAGCTCTTCGTCTATAGAAGCACATGGGCAAGGTTCTTCTTTGGGAGTTTCAACCGTTTCTTTATCTGAGATGTGTGCCAGGGGCGATCGTTTTGTTCCATTGGACTACTTTTTTATAAGCTCCATTGGACAAGGTTTTCCTTCGAGGGTTCCGACCGTTTTGTTCCATTTTGCCTTGGACATAGGGTTTCCGATAAGGATTCCTGATCGTTTTGTTCCTTCGAGTTTCTCTTAATTTTTTGTATTCTTCTCCGAAAACCCTTTCATTTGATACCCATATCATGGGATGGGCAGTGAATAACTATTGCGCCATTTTGTGCCGTCCACCATATTGGATTTAGAATGACATTACTTAACTAACCGTGCATTGTCTTCCAATCTGAACGTGTATGCAAAATTTCATCTTAGTCAGTTGAGGATAACTGCTTTAAAAATTCAGTTTCAAGATTTGTCCCAAACATACATACATATGTATGTATACAAACATGTATAGCAAGTTAATATAAAGCTTGCAACTTGCAGAAAAAGAGTCGGTAACCATGCAAATATGATTTCAATATGATAAGCAACTACGTTTGGTGCTAGTGATAAACAATTGCAAAGTTCACAATAGAAAAACAACAAAATATTCCACTTCTGAACCCGTGTAGAAGTGCCAAAAATTTTGTTTTCACCGGGAATATGATAGGTTAATAAAATTTGAAGTAAAATTTGAACTAAATTCTTTCAAGTCCAGCTTACATTTACCGACCAAAAAAATGTTTTTTGAAATTTTGTTACCCATTGATGATTTCTTATTTTGACAGTTTTCAGGTCAAATAAAAAAGTTTTATTTCTTCTGTGTCAGGTGATTTGGGGACTATCATCTTACATCTATCACACAAAATGTATTGCACTTAATTAAACCAACTTTGTTAAGAATATGGGATTGTAAACACTATTACACACGATTCTAAAGTTTTTACCTTAATCCAAGCTCTCATATCCTTGGTCCATTCTCGTCGTATATCAAATAAAATCCCATCCACTTGATCCTGTTTTATTGGTCTTATAGCATTGGATACCTACAGGTTTCTATTTTAAAATGAACTTGATTGGTCTTTGAGTCTAGACAACAAAAACTATTCGAACCTCATTTAACCCTAACTATCACCATTTTAACACACCGTTTCCATATAAGAAAACAAAAAACACCAATCACCTTCTTCGGATATAGTTCAGAGAAGCAACAATACCCATGTTTTGCTCTATCCGCAGCGATGCATTAATCATATTTGTGTAATCTCACAGAATGGGTTCTTACAGCACTATCTAACACACGTTCCTTTAAATCCTTCGTTGTACGTGTTAGATCCCTTTTTCCATCCAATAGATGAAAAAAAAGATACAAAATAAAAACAAGGTTACAAGGAGAGAGAGTGAGAGTGGGTGAGTGGAAAAGTGGGAGAGTGCGAGGAGTAAAACAGAGCAGAACGGCTAAAACAATTGCCATGTTTGAACGGTCGATTTGTTGGGTTCTTGTCATCCGTTTAAAACGTGCTCTTCCACTTAACCGTGCCATGACCTACCACATGGGGATGAAAAGTGTTTTCCATAAGGATTTTCGATGTTGTTCATCATTTTTCTGTTTTTTTTTTGCTCTCTGCTGGTGTGTCCTTTTTCTTTCTTTTTGTTCATTCAGTCTTTATGTGTTTTCAATAATCCACTCTGGAACTGCTGGAATTATTATTCGCTTTTTATAGTGACAAGCTTTTCGTCCTATAACGGCAGTTCATCGACGACGCAGGCAAAAAATAGGATATAGGATTGGAATGGGACTCGTAAATTTTTCACCCAACTAAAAGAAGCTGTCAACGATAATAATAAATTTTTTTGTTAACAGCGACAATATAGATGTGGTGGAACCAACAAGAACCAACCACCCATCGCTAAATGGATGTTGTACGTACAACAACGTACATAGCTCTACACCGGATGTTTTATGTTTTATATCTTAAAATTATTTAACAGCACATATTTCATATTTTATGAAAGTTGATGTTTTCTTCGGTGTTTTTTTATTTTTTTTTTCGTCTTAAAGTATTTTACTCGTATTTCTTGTTGTCGGTAGTAAATCATTCATTCATATAATGTATACGCCTTGAAGCCCAAGATAATATCAGAGACAAAATGAAAAAAAAAAAATTAAAAGAACCTAATATTGTTCTTCTTGTTCATTTTGGAGCACATCGGAGCATTTACATCGAAAATTTGACGAAAACTATTTTTTGTCAATTTTCAGTTTTAAATTGAAAACAAATTTAATTAATTTGGTGATGCAACGTGAGCTCTACCATTATAACTTACATTTTGACAATATTCAGATCGGAACGTAAGGCTTCCACTGTTCCTACCCGCAAAATCATGTACGGTTTTTGAAGATGTATCACAGCTCTCTTCAGCTCTTCCCCAGTTGTGTAGATTCCTCTTCGACCGTTCTTCGCCAAGCACTTCTTGGGTACGCAACGTGAACTCTACAATTATTACTGGCATTTTGACAAAATTTAGGTCCTTGAACCATGCGGAGCATAAAGCTTCCCGCAAAATCGTGTACGGTTTTTGAAGATGTATCACAGCTCTCTCCAACTCTTCCCCAGTTGTGCTGTCTCCTCCTCGACCGTTCTTCGTCAAGTATTTTTTGGTGACGCAATGTAGACTTATTAAATTTTACTGACATTTTGACATTACTTAGGTCCCCGCACTACCCGCCAAATCGCGTACGGTTTAAGAAGTTGCATCTCAGCCCTCTCCAACTCTTCACCTGTTGTGCTGATTCTTCTTCTTAAACCGTTCAAGCACTTCTTGGTGGTGCGAAGTGAACTTTACAATTTTTGCTGACATATTGACATTAGTTAGGTCCCCGCATTAACCGTCAAATCGTGTACTGTTTTTGAAGATGCATGACAGCTCTTTCCAACTCTTCCCCAGTTGTGCTGATACCCCTTCGACCGTTCTTAGTGACCCAACGTAAACTTAACAACTTTTACTAACTAATTGGCCCTATGCCGCACCTTGCGAGGCATAGGGCCTCAACTATTCCTACCCGCCAAATCGTGTACAGTTTTTAAAGATTGGTCTTAGCTCTCTCGAACTCTTCACCTATTGTGCTGATTTCTCTTCGACCGTTCTTCGCCAAGTACTTCTTGGTGACCCAACGTAAGCTTAACAATTTCTACTGACCCTTGACCCTATGCTGCACCTTGCGAGGCATTGGGCCTCCACTACTCCTACGCGCCATCGTCTACGGTTTCTGGAGATGTATTTAATTTCTCTTCAAATCTTTCTCAGGTTGTGCTTATTCGTCTTCGACCGTTCTTCGCCAAGTACTTCTAGGTCGGCCAATTCGTTTGCCTCTCTGCCTGAGAAGGTTCCATTGCATCACTTGACTCGAAATGCACTCGTGACTTTTTCGAAGCGTATGTCAATTCCACTGCCACTTACATTTTCATATGATAGATTCGCTTAACCTGTCCTCGCACGAGGTTCATCATCAACATTGAAGCGTAACAGTCGTAGCTTGCGGTCTTTAGGCTTATAAAATTGTTTCTCCATATTTTTGACAGCATTCCGAACGCAGTCTTTGCTTTCCCTATTCGGCTGATCATATTGAGTTTGGTCCTGCTATCAGTAGAGACTATACTCCCATAATACTGGGAGCTCTTTTCCATCTCTACTGGTTGTCCAGTAAATGAGAAAGTTCCATGGCTGGTCCTTTTAGTATTTGCTGTGTTAATCACTAGCCCAACGGTTTCAGCTTCTCTCTTCAACTTTGTGGTCATTTTATAGAGATCCATGATTATATGAGAGAGTAAGCATACGGGCGTCGTCTTGCAGAGTCCACTGAATTCCTCCAATTCCATTCGACAAAGCTGCATGCAGTTCATCACTTATCACCAATAGGAATAGTGTTGGTGACAGTATACAGCCCTGCTAAGCTTTGGATTTCAAACTCCTCTGAAAGCTTTCGTTAATACAGAACGTGACATTTGGATCCATCCATTTCCATATGTAGCCTTGATATAATAGCAATCAGAGATCCGTCTTTATATTTTGCCAGGTGTTGTTTAGAGCTTTGGACACTTCTTAGCTCTTTAATAACTCTCTACTCTGATACCTTATTGCAGCTCTTTCTGCTTCTGAAGTCAATGCTTTGGGCTTTAAAAACAAGTCCTATTATTTTGACGTCGCGTTTGGAACGGGGTCAGACGGTATAACACTTTTGGCGTCACTTTGAAACAGCAGCCTTTAACGCTCTGGTACATTAGCAAATAGTACGCCCTTATTGGCACTCAAAACAGCAGTCTAAAACGCTCTAGTTCATCAGCAGGTACTTTGCCCCTGGTGGCACTCAAAACAGCAGGCTAAAACGCTCTGATACACACTGAGACGCTCTGGTACATCAGAAAGTACTAAACCCCTGGTCACACTCAAAACAGCAGACTAAAACGTTCTGTTAGATCAGCAGGTACTACGTTCCTGGTGGCACTCTAAACAGCAGGCTACAACGCTCTGGTACATCAGCAGAAACTACAAGTATCTCCCTAGTGAAACTCAAAACAGCAGGCTAAAACGCTCTGATAAATCAGTAGGTACCGAAGCTCCTGGCGGCAATCAACTTAGAAGGCGTGAAAACGCTCTACCACATCAGCAGGCACTACACCTCTGGTGGCACTCAAAACAGCACTCTAAAACGCGCTGATAGATCAGCAGGTACCAAAGCCCCTTTTGTTGTAATTAGGACGTTTGACTTCGAGCTCAGGCCCATAACGCACTGGTGGGCAAATGTTTTAGTAAGAAATAGCTTTTACTTTTGTCGTCTGACTTACCACGTACTACCGGAACCGGAAGGGTAATTTTCGTTCATTCAAGCAGATCCTCATGTTACATTTTCAGTAAAGACTGAATATGAACTGTATAAGTGATGAATGAAAAATTATAAATAAATTGGGTGGCGCAACAGCTCATGGAGAACCAGGGCCTAGTGACTTACAACTCACAACCATTCCTGTGTGCGTGTTTGTTGGCAGGAATGGAGGGGACCTACAGTTTTTTGCCGAGTCCGAACGGCTAAATGAGAAGCACATTTTCATGACAAGTATACTCTTGGAGGATTTGTCAGTTCCTCGCAAGAGGCAGTACCTCGAATAAAACATTTCTGTTTTTAGGTGGCACGGCTGGGAATCGAACCCACACCTTCGGCATGACAGTCCTACGCACTAACCATCAAGCCACGAGGTACTACGATATGAAAAATTATAAAAGTTATGAATGTTGTACTGAAGTACAATTCTCAATATTAATTAAGATCATACCAAAGTAAAATAAAATGGAGTAATATGGGACGCTTCGCTACAAATTTTTTTAATCTTCATGCGATACGCAGACTCTAGCTCATTTCTCCCTACTGGTGGGCACTAGCTGCTATGTAAGCTTTGAGTTTTTTTTTATTTCTTCGATCTAAGCTCAATATTCATCGGAATGCCAGGCACTGTTTGTTTTTTGCGATCGACTGACTGTCCGACTATATTTGCAGCAGCAGATATGAGCACATTTTTCACAGTAAACCCATGGTTTTCGATGGAGTTGAGTTCCGTGCTACTGATAAAACTCAATCCTTTTGAAAGGGGGTCAACTTAAAGTGATTGATCGCGCAAGCAAATTTGATCGAATGTGGTTGTTTCGGTGAACAGTTTTCAATCGCTAGATGTAGCGTCTAATCAAATTCGCTTACACGATCAATCGTCTTAAGTCGCTTACTCGTACGAGTAAAACACCCTATCATTGAAACCGTGTATCCTTAGTCTATCGTTATTAAACGTAGACATTCGGATATTATCTTCAGATCTCCAAGCTGCAGCTATGCGGAATATTATGGTAGCAATCATCAAGTGGTAACAATTATAACATGCCTGAGCCCATCCTTTTCATTGCCAACCTTTTGGCGTTCAAGACTCCCATTACCAATATGATGTCGAAGTGTGATGCACTATCATAAGCTGCACTCAGTTTGTCTAAAAAGGCCTCAGAGCTTCCAGGAAGTTAAGTTTTTCAAATCTGGGGCCGAATTACCGCATCAGTTATCGAGTAATAGGTGACGTTAGTTTGGCATTGCAGCTTACGTTTCGAGCAATCTGGTAAACCAAAACTTGAAGTGGTTACTCGTTCATTCGATCTCTAATGGCATTCACTCACCCTTTTACTGAAGCGGTAATATGGCCCCTATTTTGGAAAGCAGCAATCCAAAGCCAGATTGCTTCCATGTGCGTTACCGGAGTATAGAGAAGTGTACAGTGTTATGAGTTGGAGACTCAAACTTCCCCGAGCCCAACCTTCTAATTCACTAATCCCTTAGATGTCCATTTTATACCGTTTGAATTCTTTCTCTAATTGGAGGAATCTGGCATTTTGAGGACCTTTGCTTCCGTTGTCAACAAACGTCTTCACATTTCAGAAAAGCAGTCATAGCCATAAAGTAGTCAACTTGCTATCATTTCTTATCCGAGATTATGTGTCGGTTTTGGTAGCGATTTTCATTTTAGTTACGAAAAATCGTCGCCTCCGTAACCTATCCTAGAAAGCTAGGCCTGTCATGCTTGCAAATAATTGCCCGGGGACCACCACGAGGAAGTAGAAAATGCTCTTCATCGTGACTGACTGTTTTATACAAAACTTTACTCAAATTTTGGCCAATTTTTCAATACAAATTCTCCTACTGTATGTGCTGGGTGCGAAGACAAATTATTATTTAAGTATAAAAGTCTCAATAGAACCATAAATAAACCTTGCAATAAGGTTGCAAAACAAAATGATATCATAAAAGAAGAAACTCCATTAAATAAATTTTAATATGACAATGAGGTACAAAATACGAAAGAAGAAAAAATGTTCCACATACGCCATACACTCCATTATTTTTTTTTTTTTTTGTTCTAAAATATCTGTAGAATTACTTGTTCAAGGAACTCGTTCATGGTTTTTGTTTTTTTCCTTAGGACTTTCTATTTGGCGAAATGGTATATTAAGCTAATGAAATCTTTGAGTTGAGTGTACTGTGATTGTGGTATTATTAACCAGAGCGTGAAACCTTTTTGTCTTTTTCTTGAGAAGAGAATGAGTGAGTGAGTGAAAAGTGTTCTCTTTATGATGTTTGTATTTTTTTTAAAGCTACTGGAAAATTAAAATGAAATGCTTATGTCTTTTCTAAAAGCCTGTTTAAAAGATTTATGTTCACATAATATGGTGGAGCATAAACGGTTTTAAGATTTATGTGCTTAAATGTAGGCATAGTAGGAATATAAAAAAAGAATAGGTACTCGTAATTTGTATGTAGAATGCAAAATTGGCCGGAACTGATTTCATGGCATTATTTGAGATAAATTGTGGATAAAATAAGTTCCAGGAAAAGAGACACGAAATAGATACTTAAATTTGAAATCACAAATTGTTTCAGAAGAGATTAGAATAGGATTTAAATGAGAAGTGAAATAGTAAGATAAACATTTGTTTTCTTTTATGAATATCTCTAAGACCTGAGCTAATGGTGGCAAACAGATGAAGGATTTAATCTCAACCAGCGGTTCAAAAGTTAACTAAAATATTTGTTAACCTTTGGTAAAAAGTTTTAATCACAAAAAGGGAGGATATCAGTTTTATGAACAAGACAGAATCCCATCATAACCAAAGTTATAATACACTGCCGCTCATCTGAATAGGTTCAAGTTTTTTTGCACCTTACTGTTAGCCTCTCTTCATTTATATTGCAATCATACATCTTTCTTATATATGTAATGAAAGATCATCATTATACGCTTAGTTTGGGAGAACAAAAAAATTCTTAAAGCTTACCGTTATTCTCACACGCTCGCTAGACCAAATGCATTAATAAAAACAAACATATTTGTTGGCTCATCTGAATAGGTTCAACGAATGAAATGGAATAAAACAAGAAAAGTAACTGTTATTTAATAATTTATTTTGCACTTTTTTATAGGTAAGAATATAATAATCATAATCAATAATGTGTATTGCCTCCTTTTTTGAGTACAGTCTCGTAAATTCGATTTGGTATTGAACTATACAATTTTTCGAGGTACTGAAGCGAAATTTCGGTCCAGGATTTTTTAATTGCTTCGATCAACGATTTTTTATCTTCGAATTGTCTCCCTGACTCGTATACTTTACGTGAAAGAAGTCCCCACACATTCTCTATGATATTAAGGTCAGGGGAGTATGGAGGCCACACAAGCATCTCCACATTTTGGTTCTCAATCCACTGTTTCACAATCCTCGCTGTGTGGATAGGGGCATTATCATGTTGGAATGTCCACGATATTGGTCCAAGGAGATCAGAAATCTGTGGGAAGGCCTTTTCTAGAACGCCTTTATAGGAAATTGCATTCATTCTCGATGAAAGAAATTGGAGTTCGAAGGTTCCGTAGAAGGAAATAGCTCCCCACACCATGACACTGCCTTCACAGCTATGCAGCCGGCTTAAATAATGCTCATCTTTTCGAAGGTCATGAAAATAATAATTGTAGCCGTCGGGGCCCTCTAAATTAAATTTTTTTCATCTGAGAAAATCACATGTTTCCACTCCGACTTCCACGACATGTATTTTGACAAAATTGGAGACGGATTTCTTTTCTGTATTCGTTAAGCGGTGGTTTTTTCTGAACTTTTTTTCTCTTCAAATGTTTAGCACTTTTAATAACCCGTTTAACCGTCGGCAAACTACATTTTACACCCGTTTTTATTTTGATTTTTGACGCGGAATCATGAGAATTGGAAGCTGCTCTGATGATTGCACGTCTATCGGCTTTTGATGTGGCCCTATAAGTGCCACCTTTCATGTTTTGTCCATATTTTTTGACATTTCGCAAATAATTGCTTACTAAATTTTGACTTCTGCCAATTTTTTTCGCGATTTGTCGTTGGTTTAGTCCTAATTCTCGAAATGCTTTTATTTTGCCCTTTTCCTCCTCACTTAAAGACTTTCCGCGACCCATTTTCTTCGTTAACAGGTAAAACACAATTAAATTAATTTACACAAGAAATTTTGAGCACAATTGACCGACGCGACTCAAATTAAACTAAAGTTTTTGATGTTGAACCTATTCAGATGAACCAACAAATATGTTTGTTTTTATTAATGCATTTGGTCTAGCGAGCGTGTGAGAATAACGGTAAGCTTTAAAAATTTTGTTTTCTCCCAAACTAAGCATATAATGATGATCTTTCATTACATGTATAACAAAGATGTATGATTGCAATATATATGAAGAGAGGCTAACAGTAAGGTGCAACAAAAGTTGAACCTATTCAGATGAGCGGCAGTGTATGTCATTTCATCCATCATTTCTATAGAAAACTTTTTGAGTATATAGTTCATTAATTTCAATTTAATAGCATGAATTTTAAAAACTCAAATAAGTATTTGACATGCACAACTTGTGAATGCTTCAAATTATAATACTCACATAATTTACACATAATAAAATATATTTAATAAAAAAGTTTAACATACGCCTTAATGAGTGCAATTTTACACATAAATTTGATGTTCTATTTTTATGAGCCATAACTTTTTATGAATTATTCAAAATGAAATGACTACACATTTTTTTAACGATTGACTGCAAATAAAAACAAATTTATTTGCATACGTTTTTAAGGGGAATAAGTTTCTGCATAATATTCTTTGGCAAAATCCTTATTTTTGCTGAATTAATTACGAAGCTTTCCCCTTGGTATAATGGTAAAGAACTTAGTAGGGAACTTTCCCTAAGTTAACTCCCCAAATTATATAAGTGTGTTAACTTGGAGTTATCCTAGGATTAAAATTGAATGAAAAATACGTTTCTCGGCTCCACAACTTTTCTTAAAGAAATTCAATAAATTACACTTTGTAAAGGCTACCTGAAGCTAGGTAGAAAACTATTAAAAGAAATGGTTTTTAATGGCCCCTCCCAAAGAACCATTTTTTAATTTTCAATTTTCTTGAAAACGGTATGACAAATTTTAATAAATTCTCATGGATTAAAAAAATATTCCAAAGTTTTTGATCTAAAACTTAATAATATTTCGAAAACGATAAAGAATCAATTTTTTTGAAACTTTTGGTACCTAAGAAACATTCTTTAGAATCATAAACAAATATTTAACTTTTATGAAAATATAATGGAACCTTCGCTACAAATGTAAAAAAACCCGTTAGAGAATATCTTAATTTTCTCAAAAACGACTCCTCTACATTTCTAATAAAATTTGTTTGGTATGCTGAGAGATTCTTTTATTTCTTGTTATTTATTTCGAATCTGTTGGTCAATGTTTTCTATGTTTTTGTTTTAAACTGGTAAAATCTTCTAAAATTTAATATTTTGGCGCTTAATAATTTGCCGTTAATTTGTTGTGAAAAAATAAATTTTGTCTTTCGATGTTTTCTATGTGTTTTTGGGTTACATATTCGTTTTCTATGAGTGTCAAGTTAACAAAGTAATTTTGACGAATCGAAAAATAGGTAGGTCGTTTATAATTTTTGAAAATTTAGAATTTTTAGCTCTATGTTTTCTATGTTTTTTTTTTTCAAATGTGATAAAAACTTCTAAAACTTAACGTTTTATTGCTTAGCAATTTACCCTTTATTAGACATTAATAAGTTGTGACAGATTCAATTTTTTCGTGCGATATTTTCGTATGATATTGGAGGCCGAATCGATGGGAAACATTCCCAAAACCTTTAAATAAATCCCTGTATATATTTTTTAGTACTGTTTTCTATTTTTCCTCGATAATACCACGCAAGAAAAACTCATCTTCGACTCAACCTCAAAGGTAGTGTAAGAGATATGTACATTTTATGTACTTAGAAACCTAAAATCCGTAACTCTGTCGATTGAACTATCACGAAATCGGTTATTAAACATTTTTGTAGGAGATTTTCTAAGCTAAAACCTGGTCCTTGACATTTTTTTTGAAAGAGTTACACTTCAGGAGAATTTCTTTTTCGGGACTTATGTCTCTATTTACTGGGACATAAGTCCCGAATTCGGTTCTCAGTAGGGTGGGATGTAAGTTCGGAATTTCTTTATCGGGACTTATGTCCCACTTAACTGGGACCAAAGTCCCGAATTCGATTCGGTACTTATGTCCCAACCTTTTGAGACACAAGTCCCGAAAAAACATTTGTTCGGTAGTACCTACTCCAATGCAAAGTACAGTTACAAGCTTTAAATGCAAAAAAAACTTTGCATACACCCACCTCACCTCGCACCCACCCCAAGTCCTTTAATTTGCCCAAACAGGAGGTTTTAGTTTTCGACTAAAAAATTCAGGACTTATGTCTCTGTAAGATGGGACATAAGTCCCGAATTCGATTCGGGGCTTATGACCCAGTAAAGTGGGACATAATTTATGTCCCTACGCCGAAGAAGCCATATATCAAAATTCAGCTTTCCGCCATTTTTACCGGAGCAAAAAGCTCTAATGACTGCACTATGACACAATTCCCCATACTATCGCCCATGTTCCAGAATATTTCGACTTTAAAAATGGTGAAATTTCGCCAATACCGAGTATAAAGATATTTATTTTTCCCAAAATTTTGATTTGAAAATATTTTTTCAAAAACTTGGATAGATACAACTTTTTTTATTTTGATCCGATGGAAATCTTCAAAAGACACTCAATAAGAAAAGGTACCAAGTAGTATGGGACTCTTACCACATTTAATCCACCGGTAATCAGGATCTATCTATTAAAGACCGACAGATGATCATTCTTTCTTAATTTATAAATCCCATTGGGGGAAGTTTAAATTTATAACACTTTCCCATAACTTTAAGACCATCAGCTCATGAGGCTTGGTTCTTCTAAATCTCTAAATATGGCTTCGTACATATAAGACGGTCCTCATTTCCGAGTTGGTATGACTTTGTAGTCGCTGATTGTGTGATGCAGTGTGTTTTTTAACCACATCTGTGACCACGATTCACGATGTACGTAGATCGCTATTTCTAATATACGTAGATACATAGGTACCAAGGGTTATTAAATATTCTGCGAAGGACTTGCTTTGAAATTTTTGGATGGGTTCAGCCCCATAGTTGGATGCAGCGGCGTAGCTACCTAGGGGCAAACTGGGGCGGCGCCCCAGGGCCCCGAAGGTTTAGGGGCCCCAGAGACTGACAGAATAAATTATTTTTCAAAGTGAAAATAAAAGTTCTTTTTATCTTTAAGAAAGTTTTGGCTCAGTTTGTTTTGAATATTATGGGTTAGTTTCAAGATTTATGGGTAAAGTATCGGATAGCGTATCCGGAACTTTTTTGCCAGATAAATTTCAACTTTTGGCTTAAAATATCTCGGACAATAATATCCTACAGAAACAGATAAAATCTTGGAAAGCCTATCTGTCGGTCCAAGTAGCTGTTAAAGCTTTTATCTAATATTTTGAATTACACTTAAAATCGATCCGTTGCGGTTCATACTGAAATTAAATCAGTCACATTTCAAATTAAAACGACAAGGATTTTCATTTCTGACAACAAAAACTTAATTTTCAGTCTGTGTTTGCTTTTTAATAGGCGAGTTCAGGAAAATGAGATCTCAGAGCCCTCAGCAATCTCAGTCTCGTGAACAGAATTCCTCAGAAATTTTGCTGTCAAATAACTGAGGAAAGAAAATACTGGAATGGCTTGCTCAGTTTTTGACACTGAGCCGTCGGAGATCTCATTTTCCTGAACCTAGTACAGTTCTCAAATGGTAGCCTCTAGTAAACATTTTAACTTGTGCACAAATTTCAGAAGTATAAATGTTGCCATTTGCTGAGAAGTTCAACTAGAAGAAATGGGAGTATTTCGTGATATCATTTTTACAGATCTTTTCACGCGATGCAAAACAAAAAAATCCGTAAAAACTGACTCCAGGCTGGTTTTGACTTTGCTTCTGGTACTCTGTTACACAGCCAAGATTGATTATTCTAGCAGATTATTTGGAAAGGGTTGTACTGTTTTTTCGGACAGAATACATTTAATTTATATTCACCCCGATTACAAAATCAAATGAGTGAGTTGCGGAGGGAGTCAGATTAAATTCTGACGTTTCGCGCATAGTAAAAAGGTCTGAATTGAGTCTGATTCCTTCCGATTTTCTTCAAATTTTGAACTTAAGGTTTTTTGTAACTCTCCAGAGGGGAATTTGAAATTTTTTTAGCTCTTAATATAAAGGTACTTGCCATACAACCGTTAAGGAAAATCTAATTTATCCCAAAAACGGCTCCAAAGATTTTGATAAAAAAAATTAGTTTATTATTGTAGATATGGTGTACTTTCTGGTAAGAAAAAAATTACCAAAAACATTTATTAACGGTACCTGCCATATAACGTTTTTTTTTTGGTTTTCTCATTAACCGCTTATCCGATTTAAAAAAAAAACAATTTTCACAAATGCTTTGGTAGAATATAAATAATACTGCATACCAAAATTTTGGAAAAACTAAATTTTTAATTTTTAAAAAAGATTCAAAATTTTTTTTTGAAAATTCAATATTCATAAATTATTTTTAAATTTCATTTTTTAATGTATATTAATTTATACTCAAAATTGTAATACCAAAAATATTTTTGAAAAATATTACAAACATTTTATACTAAGTTAATTAATTAAGTTTTAAGAAAACGGCTCCAACGATTTAAATTTTATTGGCATATATTCATATTTTTTTCAAGTTATCAAATGGCATACCTTTTTTGAGATCTAAGTTATTTATCATGCTGTTCATACAATTAATTTAAATGCTTTTTTATACTTTTTCTATTATTACTTGAATATTTTTTTTAAATTTCTTAAGTCCCACACAATTTGAACATAAGAGCAAGTACGTGCGATCCAGTCGTGCATTTTATTTACTATTGTCAACAAACTACATGCTAAGCAAAATTATATGCCTAACAGACATTATGCTGACAGTTTCTGTAAGAAATTCCTATAACATTACATAAATAAATAAATTGGGTGGCGCAACAGCTCGTGGAGAACCAGGCCCTAGTGACTTACGACTCTCAAGCATTCCTGGTGTGCGTGTTGTTGGCAGGAATGGAGAGGACCTACAGTGTTTTGTCAGGACCAAACGGCTAAATGAGAAGCACTTTTTCATGACAAATTTAGGATTTGCCAGTTCCTCACAAGAAGCAGTACCTCAGATAAAACATTTCTGTTTTTAGGTGGTATGGCTGAGACATGACAGTCCTACGCACTATCCATATTGCCACGAGGTGCTACGATATTACATACCTATCTTCTTAAATTTCTCATTTTCATGTTAATCAAAAACGAAACCAATTTCTGTTAAGGGGCCCCATTTTATTTTCTGCCCCAGGGCCCTCGCCCATCTAGCTACGCTACTGGTTGGATGCCATGTGTCCAAACGGGTTTCAATACTTGCTTATATAACATTAGTTTGTATATAGGTGAGAGTTATTTCCTTGTAACTAGTAATTTTTCTGTACTTCGTGCTTAGCTCTCTTCTTTTCTTTTTGATATGCTCTTTCCATTTAAGCTTTGCATCCAAAGTCATTCCAAGGTATTTGGCTGCATTGGAGTAAGGTACTGCTGTACTGATTATAAAAATTGGAACATTGTTTATGTTTTTGTTTGTAAAGTTTACATGCTTCGATTTTGTTTCGTTTCATTTGATACGCCGTTTTTGCGTCCAATTACTTACTATATCGACTGCATTTTGCAAGTTTTTGTGTAGCCTTCGTAACGGACTTATCTGGCACCAAAATTGAAGGATAATCAACAAAGGCGGCCATGATAGCATTGATGTTATCCCTTGTATATTACAGATACAAGGTTGGTCTTAAGGCACTTCCTTGTGGTACACCGGCTTCAATTTTCTTGAGTTCCGATAAATGTTGGTCGAACTGTACTCTAAAGAGTCGGTTCGTAACGTAGGATTTCAATATTTCGTAGTAATACCTTGGAAGGTCCCTATGCAGTTTGTACTCAAGTCCTAAGTGCCAAACCTTGTCAAATGCTTGTTACGAAGCGGTAAACTTTTTCACTTTTCCGCTGAACCCCCTTTCAAAATTTATAATTATTTAGTGAACCCTGGGTGTATTTTATTTTTGTCAGTTCTTATTTGCATCATGACACCGAACCCTGGGTTGTTATTCGCATCACACAACCCACCGAACCCCGATATCAGTTTACTACCTCGACCCATATAAGGCATACCGGCAATCATATGATTGATGAACTGTACACGTATGACGTTGTTGATATTTTTTTGATTCTCTTGGTTCACACTCTCTTATGTCTGAAAAGTCAACATGGGGATGTTGAATTTCACTACTAATTTGTCTTCTGCCTTCACTTGTTGTTTAGTACCAATTTAGTGTACGGAAAGGAAGAACACCATGCTGATTTCATTAAATTTGAGAACCAAGATAGGAGTTTCGAAAAACTTTTTGCTTAAAAACTCCTACCTCTTCCTGTATCTATCCCTTCCCCCCGTTTATTTCTACGCTCCACTTCTTCTAAGTGTATCGTGGACAAATAACTAACATCTACCGATTTTTCTTCTAGTCTTTCGCTAGGAGCAGGACCGTGTCCCACCGATTTTTTCTGTGGCTACACTTCTTCAAAGAGTACCATAGACAAGCCTGTCGTCGTGGATAGCGCACCGATTTCTCCTCCAGTCTCTTGCTGGAGGCAGGGCTGACCCCACACTCGTATATGAAATACCGTGTTATACTAATGTAGGAATACTTATTGTTATTTATACGAAATACCCTGTTAAAAAAAATAATAATATAGAAAACGAACATTGTAAAACACTGTAAACTCTATTTGGAATAAATAAAGTTTGTTTTGATTAGAGTTTTGAAACTTCTACCCAAGTGTTTTTGCTTTCTTTGGGATAAACCCTGTACACCAACGAGCCTACCTCAGCCTCGACAAAAAAGCATCACAAGCTTGAGCGACATCAAAGAATAAAGCCGACCATAGTTGTTTTGCTTCAAGTGCCTTTTTCACAACATCCGGATTTTGATGCACTTTGTCTATCATGGACTGTTTATTTCTAAATCCAAACTGATGACTCGGAATTAGCCTTGTCTTCTATTATTTTTCTAAGCCCTTTCAGAAGTAGTTTTTCGAAAACTTTTACTATAATTCGTATAAACGATATAGCTCTGTTAGAGGTTGTGGCTCCGATGTTGTGGAACATATCTTGCGTTCGTTATAAATTCGAGTCTTTTGAAGCATATTGGAGGCATTTCTTTCAAAACCTGAGCAGTTATAAGATCGAACACTGGTGATTTTTTGCTAGAAACCTTTTGTTGACACATGCTTCCTACTTCTTTGAGCGTGACAAAAGGAATTTTACATTCGTCGCGTGCGTCGTTTCTATCAACAAACTGTAAGGGATCTGAGATCAGCCTTTTGTTTCGGGTTTCCGATACATTTACCATCTTGAGATTTTTTCTGGCGGGTGTTTTGTGTCTGAGATCTTTTTATGCTTTCCATAAAAAGAAGCATCCGTCATCAGACTTTTCAGGAATCTATATTAAGTCAATCATTTTTGAACTCTTTTTTGTTAAATTCGTTGTTAAGGTGGTTAAAAAATGCGTTATCATCTGAAAATCTAGTAGCTTGCCATTTTCTTTGAGCTCTTCTTTTTTTCCAATATCAGCTCCTTTATTTCGACAGGATATTTTATTTTTTTTTTTTAGTTTGAAATAGTTGGAGTACTTTCTTCTGCAGCCTGTTGCACATCAGCAATAAATTCTACTTCATGATCAATCTGGACAAGATTGTTTCTAAAAAAATGATAATTACTTCAACGAAAATTCAACAAAAACTTTATTTACATCCTTTAAAAGTACCTAATCACGTTGGTACTTGTTGTTTATTTTTAGATTAAAATTTTAAAATTAAACTCGAGAAAAAAAAACACACAAAACCCACCAAAAAAGTTTTTAGAAGATAATAGCAACCATCGTTATTGATTGACAGTCAAAAATTTCGTTTGCCTGTCATTTGATTTGTTACTTTGCTAACTCACATAAATTAGCTTTATATTATATGGAACATATTCCTCCCCCCCCCCCCCTCCACCAAAAAAAACGTATACCTACCTTTTGCATTTATACAGTGTTGGACAGAGAATTAGCACACAATAGTGGATCGGATTTAAATAAGAAGATCTTTATTTTTGTTATGTTCTTGGAACATAATTTATTGAAAACTCTTTAATTCAACGTTAAAAAACTAAAATATACACAAAAAAGAATTCAGCAAAATAACAACAACAAAAAATCATTAAATAAAATTTGTTGGTGTAATATGAGGTGGTCACAAAATTAGCACAAGTACGAAATAAAATAATCTATCACTAAAACAAGTAGTTTTTTCTAATATTTTGTTGGGTACCCTTTTTGCTTTAACACAGCCTTAAACCGCCGAGGAATACTCGCCTCTAGGTGCTGGCATTGATGAACAGGAATGCTGTTCCAGCTATCCCTAATTGCCTCCCAAAGTTCTGCTAGATTCCTTGGCTTCCTTAGTCCAACCTGATATTTAACATCGTTCCATACATTTTCTATGGGATTCAGGTCAGGACTCTGCACAGGCCAAGGCAAACAATTGATTTGCTGATCACTAATGCACTGCTTCACCAGCGGGAAGTGTATTTAGGATCATTATCATTCATGAATGTCCATGATTATGGTAAATTATCGTCTGCAAAGGGCTCCATATGGTTTTCAAAAATGCTCTTGTACTGATGCTGTTCTATTTGCTGCTCTATTTTCGAAATAGGCCCTACACAGCACCATGAAAACGCAGCCCACACCATAATACACACACCACCGTGTTTCATAGTTTTAACTGTGTAACGTGGATTAATATCTTGCTTTGGTGAATGCCAAACATAACGCTTTCCATCAGATCCAAATCGATTTAATTGCGAGTCATCACTCCAAAAAACATTTTTCCAAAATGATAAGAATTTGGACCCGTACTCCGGTGAACTTTAGCCTGGCTGTAATATTTTTTTTTGACACCAGTGTTTTGTAGTGCGTTTTCATGGTACGGTGTAGGGGCTATTGTAAAAATAGAGCAGCGAATGGACCAGCATCACTACAAGAGCATTTTGGAAAACCATATGGAGCACTTTGCAGACGATAATTTACCATTATCATGGACATTTATGCATGATAATGATCCTTTATACACTTCCCGGTAGGTGAAGCAGTGCATTAGTGATCAACAAATCAATTTTTTGCCTTGGCCTGCGCAGAGTCCTGACCTGAAACCCATAGAAAATCTATGGAACGATGTTAAATATCAGGTTGGACTAAGGAAGCCAAGGAATCTAGCAGAGCTTTGGGAGGCAATTAAGGATGACTGGAACAGCATTCCTAATCAATAATGCAAGCACCTAGAGGCGAGTATTCCTCGGCGGTTTAGGGCTGTGTTAAAGCAGAAAGGGAACCCAACAAAATATTAGAAAGAAAAACTACTTGTTTAAGTGATAGATTATTTTATTTCGTACTTGTGCTAATTCTGTGACCACCCCATATTACACCAACAAATTTTATTTAATGATTTTTTGTTGTTGTTATTTTGCTGAATTCTTTTTTGTGTATATTTAAGTTTTTTAACGTTGAATTAAAGAGTTTTCAATAAATTATGTTCCAAGAACATAGCAAAAATATAGATTTTTCTTGTTAAAATCCGATTCACTAATGTGTGCTAATTCTCTGTCCAACACTGTAGTTGCGGAAGTAGTGTTAGAAATACGTTCTATGAGAAAATCAGTTAGGAAGTAAATGTTGCTGGAGGCTAAGATCTTAGAATTAAAATTTAATTTCAAGCTACATTTCTGTATACAAATTGTTAGAAGTTGCGAAAAATGTCATACTGATAATGATGATTGAGTATGCCATTGATGTGGTTTTTCGCTTTTCAAAATGAA
Source organism: Dasysyrphus tricinctus (assembly GCA_963921185.1). NCBI lineage: Eukaryota > Metazoa > Arthropoda > Insecta > Diptera > Syrphidae > Dasysyrphus > Dasysyrphus tricinctus. Next base: position 40,652,777 of record OY992532.1, on the reverse strand, counting down.
AAAAAAAAATAAAAGAACTATGGATTTCAGAATAAGTAAAAATGATACTCTACACCACATCCCAGACTATAACTGATGTACATAACTTCCATCAAAATGAAAGTCCTTAATATTTCTTTTTCATAATTAAATTGCCATTGATACCTCAAAGTGACAACCAAAAGATACTTATCTCATGTTGCCATAACATTATTTTTTTTAAAACAGTTTCTTGTAAGAACGATTTTGCAATCAACCATTTCATCGATGAAATCTCCTTAAAAATAATTCAATTATCTTGATTTACATTAATCTTCTGTAACTTTTCCATTTACCTCCGCTGCGCCACCGAAACAAAACAGAAAAATCAAAGAAAAAACAAGGAGGAATGAGCAGAAAGTCAATTTGCTTTTCCACATGAATGCTAATGTGTTTTTCAATTTGACAATTTGTCAAAGTCAATTCAGTGATGGTATGGATAAAAATCCTTTGACGTACTTTTACTCCTAACAAATTAAAAAAGAGCAAAAAAAAAAACAAACAGCATTTGATGCCACCTCCATCCACGCAAAAAAAAAAAAACAAATTCATGTTGATTCAAAAAAATTGCAATCAATAAAATTCAGTCGTCAACATTCGTCACCTCCTCCATGGGGCAATAGTTTCTACTTGCATCCAATTACATTCACCAAACGACAAACAGAGTACCTACTTGACTTTATGCACTTCTATAGGGGTATACTCTCCCAACCATCAAAATGCATGTGCCACTATTAAGTCCTTTCGTGGACGTTAAATTCTTCATCGTCGTGTCGTTCATCGTCGCCCTTTGAAATGAGCTTTCTATGAAAAAAAAAATGCGTCACTAAAGAAGAATAACGGACGCAATAGTGAATTTCAGCATCCAGCAGGAGTCATTTAGTCAATTTATACGACTTGAAAGTCGAGACCTTCTCTCACACACATATAGTACCGTACCGTACCTATATCGAAGAGCAATGACATACTGCTAGCAAAACCAATAACTTCAAATGCAATAAGATGGATATAAATAGGATTCCTTTATAATTTAGTGACTTGCTATGTATGGAAGGAGAGCTCTTGCAGAAAGAAATCTACGTACGATGAAACGAAATAAAAATTTATAGCAATTTGTTTGGAAATGTCCACGGCTCCGAAGAGAGAGAGAGGACGTTAGTTTCATAAATTTAGTCATAGATTGAAATAAAAACACTTTCTTTACTATCCTAGGTAATAACGACTTTATGACCATTTTTAACACAAGAAAATAAAAGTTCTTAAATGTTATCCTGTGGCCGTTTTTCTCATAAAATAAAATCTTTTACTGCTGCTCTCTCCATGACCGGACTTTGACGACTTCATGTCCTTTGTTTTATTAAAAAAAAAATGCCGGACTTACTACAGCTGAGAAGTTGTTATAATTTTTTTTTCAATTTCTTGAAATTTATGACTTCATCGCATAACTGGTATTATACTGGAATCGAGTTAAATATTCTGCATGTTCTGATGCTATTTTGTAAATTATGGCAAAAAATACTAGGGAATAAGTTTGATCATTTATTTTGGAATATTGCAAGTTCTTCAAAGCAAGTGATCAAAGAAGCTAGAAAACTAAATTGAAAGTCACATTTCAATAACTATGTAATTTTTTTTTGTTTTACCACAATCTCAACAAAATCCGTGTCTTAGTAGAAATTGAAAATCTAAGAAATCCGAAATTCGAAGAAATTCCCATTTCAACAATACTTAAACCCTAAAATCTGCACAGTAAAATAACAAAAAACGAATATCCCCAAACTCAAATTCCCAAATGTTTTTATTTTAAATATGCTCCCAATGGCATGAATCGGAATTTTGGTCTGTAAAATTCTAAAAATCCCGATTAAAAAATATCTAAAACCCATAAATCTGATTGATTATCCCCAAACTCAAACTCTCCAAATTTTTCATTTTATACCCCAATGGCAATTATGTACGCACGAATTCGAATTTCGGTCAGTTGTCGACGGTTTAAATATAATTTCCTTCCCACACAAAATTTTTTTTAAATATGAAATGAAATCCAAAAAAAAATATAAAATCCCAAAATTTCGAAAACGAAAAACTAAAAATTTCAAAAATACAAAACTCTAAAAAAGAAATTTCATCGAAACTTAATCATGAATCTAAGCAATGGAATTTCGAATCCTCAAATATTGCAAACTTTAAAAATCAAAATTCCGAAAATATGAAAACTTCAAAAACTCTAAATCCCAAACAAAAACTTAAAATAGGCATAGGAAAAATCAAAAATAAAAAAAAATTTATTTTAGGAACAAAACCCGTCCAAATTCTTATTTTAAAAAATCCAAACAAATTTTAATATGTATTCAAAAAAGGTCCATATAAAACCCAATAAGAAAATTCAAAAACCCCGAAAAAATCAAAACCTCCAAACTCAAACCGAAAATCCCAATTATAACTCAGTAAACGAAAAAAAATAATGAGAATGCGAATGCTAAACACTCAAATATTGAAATCCCTTAAACCAAAGTCCCTAGAAGTGTTAATTCTAAAAACTTAGAATGAAAAGAAAGTAATCCTACGAAACTCATCAGATCTTAAAAACCTAAATTCCAGATTATAAGAATTCTCTGTAATGAAATCTTCAAATAAAAATTGGGTGGCGCCAGAGCTCTTGGAGAACCAGGGCCTAGTGACTTACAACTCTCAACCATTCCTGTGAGCGTGTTGTTGGCAGGAATGGAGGGGACCTACTGTTGTTTGCCGTTTCCGAACGTCTAGAAGAGAAGCACTTTATTTATTTATTTTTTGGTGGCACGGCTGAGAATCGAACCCTTCGACCTTCGTCATGACATTCCAACACACTACCATTATGCCACGAGGTACAACGAAATCTTCAAGAAATCCTCAAAATCAATTACCTATTCAAAAAGTCCCATATAATAACTCAATTCATAATTTAAAATCCAAAATTTTGTCACAAAATTCACAGATTGACTATATTTAATCTCTTAAAAGTTGCTAAAAGCTTCGAATAAAATTTTTCTCGAAAATCACATGTTTTTTGATGACTTTTATCACCACAATATCTTACAAGTGTAATTAGATTCAAATAAAATTTTAATCCCAACATTTCAAAATCCAAGAACAAGAAATTCCAAAGACAAAAAATTTAAAAAAATAAATTTTTTGGAAACTTAATTTAAATTTAAAGTCCTTAATCCCCAAATTTTGAGACCTAAAAACCTAAATCCCTGAAAGTAAAAATTCCATAAGAACTCAAACTCCCAAACAAACAAAAAATTGTCCACAAAAACTTAATTAGAAGAAATTGAAAATCAAGGAAACCAAAATTCCAGAATAAAAGGTTTTTAAGGAAAAGAAAATCCTTCTATAAAAATCTCAAACATTTTATTTTTATTTCGTAAAAGTCCATTATTTTCAAAAAGAAAACAACAAAATTCCAATTTATATCTCCCAAAAAGTTGCCAAAAAAAAAGCCAAAAGCACAAATTACAAAAGCTCAAAATCCCCAAAAAAAAATCCTTGCAAACAAACTATATCAGAAAAAAAGATAATGGAATTTCGGATGCTTACCTAAAATATTGAAATCTGAAAACCAAAATTCCAAAAAATATATGTTCTTAAAATTCAAAATCCTCCAAAACAACTGAAAATTGTTCTCTGAAGCTCAATCAGCATTACATTTTTTCAAAATCCTCAAATTACATTTTTTAAAAAGAACTTGATAGTACCCGAAATCGAATTTTCAAAACCCAAAAATGATAACTAGAAATAATCCACGAATTGAATATCCCCAAACTCAAATTCTCGTAACTTTAAATCGAAATCCCCAATGACAGTTATACATATACGATTCCGATATTCGTTCAGTTGGTAACAGTTTTAAATATAATTATCTTTGTTGGTGAAAATTTTCAAAAACTAAAAATCCCAAAATATAATTCCTAAAAAAAAATCCTTGCGAACGTAAAAGAAATACAAAAATAAAGATAATAATTTATAAAATAAAATTCAAAACTCAGAGCTAAAAATCCAAAACCAAAATACCAAAATATATAAATATGCAAAAAGTCGACGTCTCACCTCAAAAACCAAAAAAAAAAAATCCAAAAACTCGAATCTCATAAAAATATTTTATAGAAAACCAAATCAGTATTGAAACCTTCAAAGCCAAAATCCCTAAAAACTTTAATTTCAAAAACTTAAAGTCCAAAAAAAAAATTAAACTAAAAAAAAGGTACATAGTTATTCCGAATGCTTAAACTTCATGTATTGAAAATTCCTTAAAACTTCCAATCACAAAAACCCCAAACTCATAGAGAAAATTACTTCCGTAAAATTTATAATTTAAAAAATAAAATTCTAAATTTCAGAGCTTAAAATCCAAAACCGAAATCCCAAAATTTGTAAATTTGCCAAAACCTTTAAAATAGCAAAAAACAAAATATTCCAAAAACTGAAATTCCCATGAGAATAATTCTTAAAAAACCAGATACATATTTGTATTGAAATCCTTAAGACCAAAATCCTTAAAAACGTTTGTAAATTTCAAAAACTCAAAATCCCCCCAAAAAAAAACTAAATAAAATAGAAATCAAAATAATGGTTTTTCAAGTGTCTGAAGGTATATTTAAATTATTAAAATCCAAATCCATCAAAACTTAAAATTTCAAAAGGAACAAGTTCTGACAAAATTACTTAATTTAAAAAAAAAATTCTAGAACTCAAAATCCAAAATAAAAATCCTAAAATATGTATGAGAATTAAAAAAAAAATTACTCACAATTCAAAAACCTTTAAGAAAGGTCAACAACAAAAAATTCTAAAATCTCAATATCCCATAAAAATAATTCTTAAGATACCAAATATGTAAATATTTATTGAAATCTTCTAGACCAAAATCCCTAAAAACGTTAATTTAAAAAATTTGAAATCCAAAAAAAAAAAAAAAACAAATTAAAAAAGCCAAATCCCTAAAAACTCGAAAATCCCTTATTATGTAAATTTACAAAAATGAACCTCTCAACTCAAAAACCTTTAAAAAAAAGATAAAAACTAAAATTCAAAAATCTAGAAATCGCATAAAAATAATAATTCCTAGGAGACGAAAAAATCCTAAAAAAAACCTAAAATCCATTGAACTAATAGTGATTGGAATGTTTTAGTTTCAGGTATTGAAATCCTTTCAACCCAAATCCTTAAAAAATCCAAAATCCCAAAATATGTATGAAAATTTACAAAAATGAGTTTCTTAACCCAGAAACCTTTGAGAAAAGATGCAACGAAAATTCCAAAAACTATAAATCTTTAGAATCGAAATCCCTAAAAACGTCGATTTCGAAAACTCAAAATCCCAAAACTAAACAAAACAAAAAAAAAATAAAAATCAAAATAATGGTATTTCGAATGCTTTAGTTTCAGGTACTAGAATCCCTGAAACTAAAATCCCTAAATACTTGAAATACCCAGAGTTCTTAGAAAGTCAGGCACTTGATTCAAAATCATAATTTAAAAAAAAATCCAGAGCTCTTCTTCCAAAACCAAAATTTCAAAACATGTAAATTTTAAAAAATGGACGCCTCAGCTCAAAAACCTTAAAAACAAAAAAAAAAAAAAAAAAATCATAAGAAACTAAATATGTAATGAATCATTCAAAACATAAATCTATAACAACGCAAGTTTCAAAAACTCAAAATCGCAAAAAATGGTTAAAATAATGATACTTCGAATGCTTAAGCTTCAACTTCAGGTATTGATATCTCTCAAATCCAAATCCCTAAAAACTTAGAATCTCAAAAAAAAAATAAACTATTAGAAAATTATTGATTGAAAATTGTAATTTTAGAAATAAAAAAAATTCCAAAGCTCAAAATCCAAAACCAAAATCCCAAAATATATAAATTTGCAAAAATCGTCGTCTCAGCTCGAAAAGTTTTCAAGAAATAGAAATATTTAAAAATTAATTTCTTGAGTCGATTAAACATGAAAGTTTAGATGAAAGTTAAGCTACTTACTTTTTTTAATCGGTTAATCCGCCACTGCTGGTTGTGATGGTGACCTAAGGATCCATTAATTTCTACCATTCGGCACTTTAAGTTTTATTCTTGTAAGGACTTCATAAGTCTCAAGTATTATACCCTTCGAACTATTTGGTATACTACGTATAGAGTGTGTAGCCATCTTGACTAGTGTTAATTGCGAGAATAATTAAAAGTTTGCCATGGCATCAACGGGCAATAGTATTGTTGTAGATAGGTAGGTATGCCATGTTCGTTTTTGCTTTTCAATTGCGCACATTCAAAACCACATTTACGATTCCGAAAATTTCCAAGAATGGCTTTGAGGTTATGGCAGTGATGTTAGTGCGGTATGTAGGTAGTTGATCTTGAAGTACATACCTATACCTTCAGTATATGGTATGGTTATATAGTAAAATGAATTATAATTAAAATTGGAAAATGAATAGCTGGCTAAAGCATTTAACTTCTTTAACAATGCCAAAGCTGACGTAGATTGAATGCAATAATATTTAATGCAAAGGACGCCGCCGCCATTTCGTGTTTGGGATGAGGACTTTACATCACCATCATCGTTGCTCGTCGGTCGTCGCTCAAATTGAATGAAATAAATTCCCTTCAAATATTAATTGGATTATTTTGTTGCCCTGGTTATAATACCTTAAAGTGTGGTACTTTTCTATTATAGTATTAAACTTATTGTTTGGAGATTGAAAATATTAGAACACTTGAATAAGACACTACAATCAAAGACAGAACTAGAATTCTTGGGAAATATCTTACGAAAATATTGAATAGGTGGTCTGCATGTTCTTAAGTTTAAAAATTAATTGCTAGCAAATATTAAACAAGACAAATTATTTTAATTAAATGTCATCCTATAAGGAAAGTTTATTCGACATGCATTTTGAAGTCCCAATTTTGAATTAGTTTGTTTCTTTTTGTTGAGTTCTAATGAAGAGCAAGTTTAGTTCTTTAATTAATTTATTTTAACTTAATGTTGAAGAAATTGCAAGGAAATAAGTATCTTTAATGTTTTTCTTGGAAAAATTTCTAAACAAAATTTTCAAATAAAGGTCCAAAACTTTTATGATTCTTTAATATTTGATCTTCATGTATGAGGAAATGAAAAATTGTATAAAACAGAGTCAATGATTATAGAAATAAACAAAATAAATGGAAAGAAATTTTAACAAGCTGTGAAGGGTGAGAGACAATGAACAACTGTTCAAGCACCTGTGTTTAGAATAATCTATTGAATACAAGTAGGTATTTAAAATTGAAGAAAGAAAAACTGCAAGAAAATACCCACTCAATCAAATGGGAGACTTAAAAGTAAGATTTTTTTTTTACAAAGTCCCACGTTTCAAACACGTGCGCCTCCCCACGCCATATCTTGTTTTCACCTTTTGTAGTCACAAACTTAATTAAAAAAAAACCACCTTGTATAGGAATTATTTCTTCATATTTTGTTTCAACTACGAATAGGTATGGGAGGAAAATAAGTGGGGAAATTTCACTGGTATCCTTATTATGTTTGCAAATAGAAAAACGTTAGGCGCCAGTTATACATATAGCTTTCATGAAAACCCATAATTGAAAATTTTAGTTGTAGATTTTGAGACGTTTATAAAGTTAAATGAAGGCTATTATAGCCGCCTAAGAAGTCACATTTTATTTTAAGCCTAAGCAATGTAATTCATAAAGTTCCTCTTAAAACATTCAAAAACATCCAAGAAATTTGAAAATTCCCACTTTTTTATTTTTATACTCCGAAAATTTCAGAGTTTGCGGTTGGAACTTGGAAGGAAATATTTTAAAAACGCCAGAATTTAGATTGTTTTTTTTTTTTTAAATGGCACCCAATGTGTACTCCAGTCAGGAATCCGAAATCCCTGCGTTTTTTGTGGGACGGGGAACTTACTTTTATATATTTTTAATTTATTCTTGACATGCGAAGGATGTGACTAACTTAAACTGGGAACCATTGTTGTAATCCTGTCGCTTGGACGCCATTTTCAAAAGTGGCCCCAAATCTGTGGAAAATAAAATAAAATAAAAACTCGTTAATGGAACTTGGAAAATTTCCATGATCCAAATGGATGATTGATAAATTTAGATTCCTAGCTGTTGAGTAGACACACCTTCGGGTAAAAATTCAGTGTTGCCACTTTTAAGGAAGAAGGGTGTAACCACGCCCGAATATCTCAATTTTATACAAATAAAAACCAAAACTGACCTCAAGCTGACATAAGAATTTATTATTATTCCATATACTTTTTGATATTTAAAGGTGGGTATTCCCCCGTTTTTTTTTTGTAGTTTTTAATATATTTTACATGAAAAAAGTTGCGGAAACACCTCTAGGCGCCAAACGTCTGTGGGAAAAATAACATTTGATGTCTTAAATGATAGGTGTTAAATAAAAACACACGCGTTTGGCCTCTGCAGGCATTTTTGCATCTTTTTCATGATCAATATATTAAAAAATACCAAAGAAGTGGCGGCGCCACCCCTTGATATAAGAAAGTATGTTCCTGAAAAGTGATAACACTGACCGAAGGTGCGTCTATTCAACACCTATCTTTTAAGACATTATTCCTTATTTTGATTATAGAATTTTTTTTTTTACATTGGATTTTTTTTTCCATTTTCCACAAATTGGGCGCCATTTTTGAAAATGGTGTCCAAGTGACAGGTTAAAACAATGATTCCCTAACTCAATTACATCTTAAGCATGTCAAAAATAATTTACAAATACAAAAATAAGGTCCCCCCCACAAAAAAATAAGGACCCCGCACAAAAAGCGCAGGGATTCCTAACTGGACCATAGATTGGGCGCCATTTTCAAAATTATTACTTGTTTTGGAGCAAACATAAGCTCAAATATGCTCAAACAAACCGAAGTATGGGCTCCAGGCTTTATTATGATGTGTTCAAAAACTGTCAGAGAGCTATAGCCATTCAAATTCTACCATTTCTTTTAATTTTTCTCAGTTTCGGCCCGAATATCTCTCTTTTGGTACAACATGCAAAATTTCACATTCATACAAAATATTTCAACTTAAAATTTTGCTCAAATGTGACAACACGACCCGGAACTATATTTTCTGGCTGTTTTATTAATACTTTCAGACATACGGATTGAATGACTCGGTCGATTAATATTTATAAGACTTGGTACTAGGTGCAAAGTCATATAATACCAAACAATTGACTTTCGGTGAAAACTGCGAAAACTGATAAGAAATGGTTAAGTTCTTTTTTAAGCTTTTTGAATATATAATTTTAAAGCCTTGATGACTTTCATTATTTCTTTTGAGCATGTCTAGAGCCTTACTTTGCTCCAAAACATGTATATGCAATGTAGTCACTGATGCGTCCAAGTGAGATTGTTGGACGAGGTGCCAATTTTTTGCTTATAAGAACAAAATAAGAAAATGCTATTTAAATCGTTAGGACTGTCTTTGAGATATCAAGTAATAAGAACAGTGGGCGTGACAGTAGACTGGATCTAATTAAAAAACCCTTCAAAGATCTTTTATATCTCAAACAAACTCTGAAAATTTCGTTTTATCATTAGAGGTGGTTCCGAGAATCTTTGAAATAATAAAAGTGGGCGTGGTAGTAGGTGGATAAAACCGGTGGAGGTGGATAAAACCGCTCCTTAGATTTTTTGCTCCTAATACTGAACTTTAAAAATTTCATCTAAATTGATAGATTTTTGTCTGAGAAATCGACCTAATTAGGAAAGTGGGCGTGGGGGAAAATGTTTCCTAAAATAATGCTCTAAATTATTAATTTGCTCATGCAAAGAAGCTCTGAAAATTTAATCTAAATCAGAGGTTCCCAAACTTTTTTTTTTGTCATAGACTACTTATAAATTTAACCTGATTTCGGTAGACCCCCTGCTGCTACATTTTTACCGTATTTCCAAAACTCGTCACAAAAATGCGAAATCTGCGTTACGGCTGAGTTCCAACTCAAAATTCAGGCACCACTGTCTGGACACGCGTTGCACTGAATATCGAATATACAAGTTTTTACAAGTAACAGTCGCTGATCTTCTAAAAATATTCTACTCAAACAAACTAAGAGAGGCTTTAAAAAAGGGAATTATGTAATGCTAAATAAAAAGACTATCTGAACCATATGCCAACCTAACTGAAAAAGAAAATTTTCAAGCCCGTGGACCAAAGAAAAGCAAAAACTTTACAATATTATTTTTACAATGTTAATGATAGGTCTGCATGAGAAGCTCCCAAAAGTTTAAGCAAAAATTTCGCCATACGACCATTATTCACCGAATTACAGCGTGTCAAAAATCACCGAAAAATTTGGAATTTTTTTGTTCCCTTAACTTTTTGATTAGTGAAAGTAATATCTGCCTTCATTGCGGCAGATAAGGCTAAGACTACATTTTTGTTCTTAACTATTGAAACCACATAAATTGTCGTGAACCCCCACGTACAACTGGTGAACCCTCAATTTTTTTTCATGTCAACTTAGACCCCTGTCGAATCTTCCGTGGACCCCAGGACCACTTTGGGAATCACTGATCTAAATCGTTGGAGCCATTTCCAAGAAACAAATAAATAATAAAAGTGGGCGTGGCATTGGACATAATTTCGAAATATAAATTTTTAGATTATTTTCATCTTCATGTGAATAAACTTTTAAAATTCCATCAGAAGCACACGAGCCTTTTCCGAGAAACCAAGAATCAATAATAGTGGGCGTGGCAGTGGGCTGATTTTATTGAATATCGATATCGTAAGGACAGTAAATGTCATCTTAATCAATTCATCCCTCTCTAAGAAATCAAAAAATTAGAAAAGTGGGCGTGTCAGGATGCGGATTTCTCAAATTTACTTAATTTTTTTTTCTTGCTCATACAAACAAGTTTTGAAAATTCCATCGAGATCGTTGTAGCCATATCTCAGAAACCAATAAATAATAAAAATGGCCGAGGAAATAGGCGGATTTTATTGAAATTATTTCTCGATTTTTGTATTTCTCATAGGAATAAACACTAAAAATATCATCTAAGTCTTTTAAATCGTTTCCGAGAAATATAGCGTTTTCCAAAAAACCAAGAAATAAGAAAATTGGGCGTGGCTGTGGGCGGATTTTACAAAATTCAATGTTTGTATTTTTTTTTTCTTGTTAATAGGAAAAAACTCTCAACATTTCTCTCAAATGGTCACTCCCAAAAGGCATAAACAATTTATTTGAATATGACTACTTCAGTAGCGATGCAAAAACTTCTTTTTAGAAGCTTCAAATATTATTTTCTCTATCTCTAGACTCTGGAGTCTTTCTAGATCATAGACCAAGTTTAAATATTTAAATTAATGACAATTGATTTTATCTTGAAATCATCAAAATATTGCTGCACCTTTTCGAATTAAAGCTCCAAAATATTGGCTCATTATATGATAACCAAATTTCCATAAAAAATTGAATTGTGGAGTGATTCATTTAGTTAAATAATAAAGAAACGAAAATGTTTCATCATATTTGCCTTATATGAAAAAGAATCTTGAAGAATATGTTGAGTGGGTGCTTTGGTCTCTCTTTGAAATCATTTCCATAACAGAATAGTTTCTATTTGAGAAGTTTCATCACATTTATAGTATTTTGTTTTAATCTAAATTATATTGAAGAACTTGGAAATATTTTGTTGTAAATAAAAATAGTTTTTGTGCAAAAAAAATTCTAGGGGACACCCGGGTTTGAACCGGGGACCTCTCGATCTGCAGTCGAATGCTCTACCACTGAGCTATATCCCCGCTTAAAATATCTGGTTTCACCATAGCACATCATTGAGTGTCCTACTGCTTCATATATTTGATACTGTGCTGAATTATGTAAGTTCTTTACCTTTTTTTCAAGATTGGTTTCAACTTCTTTTAATTGTATTTGTTGTTAAAACCAATTTTGATGCTAGAAGCGATATCATTTAGAAGGATGGAGTAAAGTTTACTCCCAGATGTATCCACTTTCTGACTATCGTAATGATTTCTTTTTGTCTATACTGTCACATCTCCCGTTGTGAAAATTCTTTTTGTCTTTATTGTTCTTATTTATTTTAAGTCAAACCCTAAGTTTGAGATATTTAATGTCTTCAATTTTTTGAGAAAATTGAAAAATGCGAAAACCCCATTTTTTCTTAGAACTATTTTGGTGTTTGATGGTATTTTACCTAAATTTATCCATTTATGGCATAAAAAACCAAAATAACGAAACAAAAAATAGTTAACCAATGTTTCTGCTTGTGCTTGGCTTCAAAAACGTATGTGTTAACCTCGTTCTTACCGGGAGTACTCTGAACTCTCACCGTCTTTTTTTATTATTTGTAATAGTTTGTCAATAAAACTCAACTTAAATGAATGAAAATTCATTTCCAGAAAGCTTTAAAAGGTTTTATATGTTTTCTACCAAGAAAACTACACAACATCAAACAAAGAAGAAAAAAAAACCCACGCACAATGTAAAGAACAATGAACTCTAAGAAAAAAAAAAACTGACAATGCATTATAGATAAAGTAGACAAAGTCAAATATTAGAACAAAAGATGGTGATTTTGTTTTGTTATTTTTCACAAGTGATTACATTCCAGAACAAAAAAATCCGTATTCAGACAAGAAAAGGAAGACATTTATGAAGAAAAAAACAAACTTTTATCTGACTGCTGGTCTGGTTGGTCTATTTTGTTACTGTTTTTGTTTTTTTCTTGTTCCTTTTGAATTCGAAACAGATTATTTTACAAACCATTGCTCTCTTTATGCTTCGACGAACTATGTATTCTACTTCATTGAACATATCCCTCCATCAAAAAAAAAAAATAGAAAACCACAAAAGAACAAAAGAAATAAAAACATACGTTTTCATGAAAATGATGTTGAAATATTTGGCTTAAGACGTCATTGGAATTAATCACCTTTGTCCAACGACTATTACGTTCATGCATGCTACATGGAACACGGAAGTCAGTAAGTGAAGAAGGTAGGTGAATAATGTCCTAGAGGGGAGGGGTGGATGTAATTAATTACTATAGTCCCGCCTTTTTCTGCAGCTTATCTTTCTTAAAAAGCTGGGAGCGTGAAAAGACGAATAATTTCTCCTATTACTCGGAAAAGGAACTTCTTTTTGCAACTTAAGGGTGTTTTTTTAGTGAGAAATTGCGCTTCATAAGTCACTTTCTGCAATTCATGTAGTCATGTTTCCGGGGAAGTCCTGGAGGTTTTAAGCTCTTGCATGCTTAAAGTATTCCGTACTTCACTCCTCAAATTGACTTATAAGGGCAATTTTGTTGTGTTTGTTTGGTTGTTGTTGTTTATGATGTAATACCTAACTCCTATGTCTTTGTTAATTCTTCTTTCGAAATTAAGTCGTTTCGAAGATTTATCGTAACAGTATAGTTCTACCAGCAGCAAGCTGTGCCTTTCATCTTTGCCGAATATTCATAGAATTCACCCCCACTGCACGGGTTTTTGTTGGCCCTTGTTGCACTTCAAGTTCCCATTGTCTCCCTTACGTTCCATGCAAATCGGATAGATTCACTTTACGAACTCAGAATATTTGAAACATTGATTTTGCTTAAGCAATTTACCCTTAGCCATATATACAAAACGTCCATTCAAGTTCATTGAGTTTTTCAGTTTTTTGGTATACCTACATATAAAGGTTCTTTCTATTGAAATAGCGTTCTCGTATACCTACAGCAGATAAAATTCATCAGCCGTGTGAGGTTTGAAGCGTTTGGTCTTTGAATTCGGAAATACCCTTTTATAGAAAGTTCTATTCGTGTAGGCTGTAGTAGGCATACGAGTATATAGGGTCTTTGGTGAATGTTTCCAAATGGTTTGAGAAATAACGATGATTTGGGGCTTGGCAAAGTGAAATTGACTTATTTGTGGGAGCGCCTCCACTGACTTTCAGAGGAAATCTGGGGTTTCGCAAGTAGTTTCTAAAAACAAAAAAAAGATAACAAAATGAGCATCAGAGTGCATCATCGTTGTTTTTGGTGAAATAAAAATCACCTCAAAGAGTTTAAATGAAAAACCAATAATAGCACATACGGGTCTATATATCACCAGATAAAATAAAATGCACAAGTGGATCTCATGAACTTGTTTTTACCATTCAAGGGTTTCACTTCGCTAGGCATTGAAGATATTAAGTGATTTACTAAAGGCTTTATTAAATTATTTCAAGCGAATTCTAGCATCCATCCCAGCCGTTAGTTGATTAGTTCGGGGTAGTTTTTATGGCTTTTATGCAAGTCTTAGTAGTTAGATGTATTGGCTAAGTGTCTGTATTTTTTTATGTAGTCGAAACTCTTTAGAAAACCGCACAAAAAAGTCCAACGGTGGCGTTAAATAGCATGATCTAGCCTGGCGACTAGTTGACATCACCGAAACGGGAAATAATGTGACCTCGGAACTTTTCACACAAAACATCTATCGTTGCACGTAATGTAAGACAAGTTGAAAATGTTTTGCTGAAACTTTGTTTTCGACATCGAAAAGAACCTTTCAGACCTTCGGTCACAATATTACTCAAACAGCAATGTTCTGAAATCTAAAATATGCTTCTAGTTTCTTAGAATATTTTTACTTCAGCTCGAATTATTTGCGCAGTCGAACTGTTTAACGAACCGTGATCTTCCCGAAACTTTCGAAGCACATTTATTTCTGTAAATTTCTTTGAAAGCTCTGAGCTGTGGCTAACCGTTCTATTTCACGGTAGTTTAACACCAAGATTTTGCCTCTCTAGCAAGTACTATTATTGCCAGCTGTCAAATCTACAGTGCTGCCAATATAGAAAGCTCTAATTGGATCACCCTTATATATTTACAATTGTGAAAAAATCACAACTTTGAGATGCGAAATCATTCATAAAGTAAAACAAATTCAAAACTGAAAAAAACTCTTAACTAAATCAGAATTATATTTTCTAGAAAAACATAAATTTTTTTTAAAGCTTTCTTTTTGGCTTACTAGATTTTTGAACATCAATTTTTGGTAATTTTCAATTTTGTCTTTTTACCTTCAATTGTATTTTGAATTTGAATGATAAAATTTTTATTTTAAATTTTCTGTCCAGATTCAGTGTTACCGTACTTAACTATCGCTATTTTTAAATTTCTTATGAGATTAAAAAAACTTCGAGCAGCTCTCAAGCTATTCTCGGGAGTAAAACACATTCAGGAAATCAAAGTTGGACTGCTATCTGAGAGTCACTCTCGAGAGTTTTGTGGTGAAAGTATTTTAAAGTAAAAAAACGCATCTCAAAGGTGCATATTCATTTAAAAAAGTAAGAATTACTCTCAAGCAGGTCTCGAGAGTAAAACTCGCAAGTGGGCACAGATATGAAATTAGCGCCTTAGAGAAAACAACTCTAAAGGTGCGTATCCATTTCAGAGTAAAATGACAGCAACCAACTCTTAAGAACTAAACTCATGAAATCAGTTCACAGAGGAGTAGACAGCTATCCGAGAGTTACTTTCGAGAGTTTTGCACTCTCAAATGGCACCTTAATGGTACGTATCTGTTTGAGAATAAAAAGATTGCGAGCAACTCTCGAGCAAAACTTGCAGGGGGCACATCCAAAAAATTAACTTACCAAGGGGTAGACAGGAATCCGAGAGTCACTCTTGAAAGATTTCTAGTGAAAATACCTTAAAAGTAGGTATCCATTTGCAGGTAAAAATATTGCCAAGAACCTTCTAGTAGATCTCGAGAGCAAACTCGCAAGTGGACTCAGTCTTAAGAGTAGTTCGGGGAGAGTTAATTTTTACCCTCGGCATTCAAACTTTTTAAACTTTACCCGCAAATGGAAGTCTGTTTTGATCACTGTCGGAGATGAACCCGCAAAATTTCAACACAGTTCAGAAGCTGTCAGGAGTCAAAATGGCAAAACAAATCAACTCGTAACATGCATATCCATTTAAAAGTAAAAAGACTGTGAGCACCCCCCAAGCAGCTCTTGAGAGTAAATCTTGAAAGTATACAAAGCTCACAAAGGGGTAGACAGCTATCCGAGAGTCACTATAGAGATTTTGGTAGTGAGAGTACTCTCAAATGGATATGCACCTATGAGTCAGTTAAAACCTTGTAGAAAAGAATCAACTGCAACCTTTCGCTTGTAAAAATACATTTCACATTCACTTTCTCCAACAGCATATTAACAGAAGAAGTGTAAATCAAACGACACGGTTCTAGAAGCAATTTCAGGGAATTTATTCTCAAAATTCTAACAGGCAACTTTCAATATCAAAATCTCAACCATATTACTCTCAAATGGACATCAGCTAACTGAGAGTAACTCTCGAGGCTTCACTAGGGAAAGTACTGTAAAATGGACATGCACCTTACAGCAGCTGTATTCTTTCGCTTGTAAGAGTAGATTTTACTTTCACTACTGCCAAGTGAAAACTTGGAGATAAAATATAGCTATATCTATAAGTTACAGTCATGGAAACACTCAGGAAATTTAGTCTTAAAATTCTAACATAAAACTCTCGATATCAAAATCTTAAAAATATTGCTCTCAAATGAGCACAGCCACCCGGGAGTAACTCTTGAAAGTATATAAGTGAAAGTACTCTCAAATGGAGCAACAACAACAGTGGGAGTAAATTTTGTAACCAAAATGTGAATTTTTTTAGGTTGTATTTCCATTTGAGAGTTATTTCACTATAAAACTCTCGAGAGAGACTCTGGGATAGCAGTCTACCTATATGCGATCTAATTTCGTGACGTTGTTCACTTGCCAGTTTTACTCTCGAGAGCTGCTTAATACTTGCTCGGAGTCTGTTTACTCAAAAATGAACGCCCACCTTTTGTGCGAAAAAATTGTCAGAAAAAACCCGAAGAAAAAAACATGAATTCTTCAAAAAAAACACAACTTAAGTTTTTGTAAATTTTTTGTACTTAAAAAAAAGGGTGTGTCAGTGGGCGAATATTTATTTATGTTGATTATTTTGTGCATTACTTTTCGCTTTAGTTATTTTTTCCACATAGTTTGCTACGA
Organism: Dasysyrphus tricinctus; assembly: GCA_963921185.1. NCBI lineage: Eukaryota > Metazoa > Arthropoda > Insecta > Diptera > Syrphidae > Dasysyrphus > Dasysyrphus tricinctus. The sequence goes on along the minus strand of OY992532.1, from coordinate 40,635,692 downwards.
CTTTAACAGCAATCAAATCCAAATAAACATTCAAATTTTTGAAACGTACAGCTAAGCTGTCGGAAACGATTCTTGAGCAACTAAGGCCTTTCTTAAACAGTTATATTGCATTAGGTAAGCCAAGTGACGAGCTATTGAGCTAAGTAAGTTCAAACTTCTGTGCCAGGTACCAAGTTCAAAAAAAAAAAAATCTGCTCAGACTGAATGAATTGAGTTACAAACTTTCGGACCCGATCTGTCATTCTCTCGACTTACATTTTCTAGACAAATTCTTAATATTCGACAGTCAATATGTTAAGTTGGTATACCAAAAGCCCATATCTAAAGTTCATAAAAAAACATTAATTCATTTTCATCCCATTATGACCGCAATCATATGTCTGGCCTTATGCCTTCCTTCCTACACTTTGCTTGTAAGACAGACAAATTTGATTGATTGGAAAATAATTTCTTTTCAGAAGTGATAATTACATTTTGTACTTTTTTTTCCAAAAACAATCACATCATTGATGGAAGTAACATACAAAAAAAAAACTTAAATTGTTTGAAAACATTAGTGATTGATTATTACTCAGTATTCTTCTAAATCTGTTGTCGAAATTGAATAAATACTTTGTGAGTACCTACTTTGAAACAATGCCCAATTTTTGATGCTTGATGGATACACTGATTCAGTTAGTAGATCTAAAAAGTTCAATCAAAAACAAAGAACATATAAATAGATTATTCGACCTTCTTATTTTTTTTTTCTAGGTCAGTGCTTTCCTCGAAAGCACTCTTCTTTTGTGAAGCACTTACTTAGGTCAACAAGCAATCAAGAGTTTTTTTTGTTTTTAAATTCCATCAGTAATATTGTCGAAAATGATTGAAGAAATATTATCGACCAAAAACCATCAACACTTGCAAGCAATTGGGTGTTAAATGAAGTAGAATGCTGTTTATCCAATCAATCCATATGTCAAAAGATACTTAAATCCAATAAAATGGATCGACTTAACCTCTGCCGACACTCGAATGCGTGGCTAAAGTGGAAAATTTTGTTGTTTTATTTTTATTAAAAGGATAAAATCAATTTATTTAAAAAAGAAATAATTTTTTAAGCTGGCAATTTGTCGATTGTTTGGGTTTTTTTATGGTGGGAAAGTTGCAGTGAAAAAACTGCTAATCTTTTCAATTGATGGTCTTTTTGTTAACTCTTCAGAGTTAAATATAGATTTTCATTTCCCTTTTTCTAAGAAAATAAAACTTTCCGTTCAACTAAATATTTAATTATTATTTTTTTTTTTATTTTTCTAATATTTTGTAATGAGTGATTCACAGTTGATTGCTTCCTGATTCAAATTGAATCTTAAGCAGCAAGCAATCGATAGAACGTTTACACAGAGGGAAGAAAAATTTTATTGGAAAACAATAAGCGATCGTTTATAATAATTGAAGTGAAGATGGTTTAATGCGAAACACACAGTTTAAATTTGTCTGAATTATAAATACGAAAAACTATATTTAACATGCTTGTTTTATTTTTAATTTCTGTTTTTCATTTCTACGCAAATGATCATAGAAATACAGTTAACTCTCTCTTTTTTTGAACTTGGAATTTTTTGTTTGATGATCTTACACAGAGAGAAAAATTAATGTATACAGTACATAAGAGTTTTTTTACTCATTGCATAGATGTTTGCCTTTTTATTTTAGAAACCGAATACATGTTGAAATTTGTGCTGATTACATAAACTAAAAAGCTGTTCATATTCAATAAAAAAATCAGTGAAATTATTAAAAAAAAATATGTAAGGAGAACCTACGAATGTATTGTACTCATTACAATGTGTTGTTAATAATTGTATATAATGGGTATACAGGTTCTTGCTACTTTGTGTTGTTCATTGTTGTAGTGAATAAACTTTTTTTTTTTGCTTGAAATATTTTGTTTCAAGCTCAAACAACTTCAATATTTATTTTTATTTTATTGAAAAACATGGAAAATACAATTCTGGCCCCTCAAAATTATGATTTTTAATACATAAACTGTTTTTCAAAATTCCCCTTACTTTCAAATACACAGCTTCACAAACGTATTTATCTTGAATAATTTTTTGAAAGAGTTAATTCACTATTGTTTTGAATGGGCACGATTGTGACTCATCTACATTCACACCTCTTTGACTTTCCTCTTATTCAGAAAGCTTACAAACGTAATTTGTTTGTAAAAAATAACATTTTTCACTTGGATTTGAATTGGATACAAGGTTAATTTACAACACAGAATATTGGCGAAAGAAATTGGTGAAAGAAATGTCAAAAACTGTTTGTTCAAGTTAGACTTGTACTCAGTACACTTTGCTTGTACTCAGTACACTTTGCTTGTACTCAGTACACTTTGCTTGTACTCAGTACACTTTGCTTGTAATCAGTACACTTTGCTGGTACTTAGTACACTTTGTTTGTACTTAGTACACTTTGCTTGTACTTAGTACACTCTGTTTGTACTCAGTACACTTTGCTTGTACTCAGTACACTTTGCTTGTACTCAGTACACTTTGCTTGTACTCAGTACACTTTGCTTGCACTCAATACACTTTGCTTGTACTCAGTACACTTTGCTTGTACTCAGTACACTTTTCTTGTACTCAGTACACTTTGCTTGTACTCAGTACACTTTACTTGTACTCACTACATTTTTATCATGTAATGAATACATTTTTTTTGTATTAAGCTGACGGTGATAGGTTTTAAAAAGAAATTATAAACAAATCTTAAACTTTTGAGAGATTCTTCCATAATTCTTATTTGTTGTCATTTTAAATAAAAGGCACTCAATAAGATTTATTGTAAACAAACTTTTTCGATCACGCATGCTTCGGTCAACCAGTGAGATAATTCTTTGTGAAAAAAAATATCTCACATCTTTAATAATCTCATATTTATCAATCAGAATGCTGTTTGTATTTTGTAAGCCCTACATGTGCAAATGCAATTATTATGACCTTTTACTCATCGTTGAATACTTGTGGTTAAAGGTTGAATACTTTTTTTGGATAATGTAAAAACCATTTTTGTTTTATCTACCAAAAAAGATAAATGGTGACTTTTTCAATTTATTTGAACGTAAAAAGTTCAACTTAAAAATAAAACTTAAATCTCAACCAATAGCCTGTTTTTTTTAATAAATCTCAAATCGAAACCGAAATATTTTAAAAAGAATGTTGTAAAACTCTCCTCTCAAAGAGAAATCAAGTGAAAATAAAGATTAACAGTTATCTGCATGTTTCTGATCTCTTATTTTCAACATTATGTAATCATTACATACTTTACTGCAGCTGATACATAGGTTAGTATTGAGTACATATCGCCTGTAATCAGTATCTTAAAGTCTTACGGACTGACTAAATATAGATAAACAGTTACCTACATGCTTATGATTTCTTATTTTCAACATAATGTAATCATTACATATTTCACAGCAGCTGCTACATAGGGTTGGTATTGAGTACATATCCCCTGCATTCAGTTTCTTCAAGTCTTACAGATTGACTTAATAAAGATTAATATTTACCTACATGTTTATGATCTCTTATTTTCAACATTATGTAATAGTTACATATTTCACTGAAGCTGGTACATAGATTAGTATTGAGTACATATCGCCTGTAATCGGTATCTTAAAATATAACGGGCTGACTTAATAAAGATTAATAGTTACCTTCATATTTATGATATCTTATTTTCAACATTATGTAATCACTATATATTTCACTGCAGCTGGTACATAGATTAGTATTGAGTACATATCGCCTGTAATCAGTATCAAAACAAAAACATAAATGTAAAAAAAGGAGCCAAGTTCTTATGTGTACAAGAAATCTGGTGCGTAAAAAATCAGCCAAAAAAAGTAATGAGATCTAAAATATATGCCAAGTTTTAAGTTCATGAAGTTTAATATCAAATATCTTAAATAGAGTAATATCGAAACAATTCCAAATCATGACAGAAATTTGGTAATTAATGATTACTGATCAAAATTTGTTGGGCTCACTGGTCAAGTTTTCCTACATTTTAAATTTGTGATTAAGTAAATATTTAACAGAAAACTTGCCAAGTAAATCCACCAAATTTTAATCAGTAATCATTAATTACCAAATTTCTGTCATGATTTGGAATTGTTTCGATATTACTTTATTTAAGATATTTGATATTAAACTTCATGAACTTAAAACTTGGCATATATTTTAGATCTCATTACTTTTTTTGGCTGATTTTTTACGCACCAGATTTCTTGTACACATAAGAACTTGGCTCCTTTTTTTACATTTATGTTTTTGTTGTGATTTCACTCCTTTTTGCAAAGATTTGTTTCGCCAGGTGAAGGTCAAGCCCTACCGCTCTACAAAGTTTCATAATTCTACGACAACCGAAAGTGCTCCATACAAATAATTGCAATTCTGATAAAGTGGGTGGATGCCCCCCCCCCCCCCTGAATGGACAATTCCAATTTTTCGATTTTTTTCCTTTCTAAGTACTTCAAGTCCTACCGACCTACCAATTTTCATCCTTCTACAACAATCGGAAGTGCTCCATATAATTTATAAGATTTTTTAAGAATGTGGGTGGATGCCACGCCCCCTGTATGGAAAATTCCAATTTTTAAATTTTTTTCTTTCTAAGTACCTCAAACCCTACCAACTTACCAATTTTCATTGTTCTACAACAATCGGAAAGGCTCCATATAATTTATAGATTATTTAAGAAAGTGGGTGGATGCCACGCCCCCTGAATAGAAAATTGCAGATTTTCGATTTTTTCCTTTGTATGTACCACAAGGCCTACCGTTGTGCGAAATTTCAAGTTTCTACGATGTCGGGAAGTGCTCCATAATTTTGATGATCTGTCAGTGAGTCAGTCAGTCAGTGAGTCAGTGAGTCAGTGAGTCAGTGAGTCAGTGAGTCAGTCAGTTACGGTTTTTGCGATTTTTGAAGTCCTATATCTTGGGAACTACTAATGCTAAAGAGTTGAAATTTGGTGAGCCACCTGGGTTTGATCAGTTCAGCAAATACTCCGTTTCTGAATTCATTGGTACTGAAGTTAGAGGGGGGTAAAAAATCGCCTGAGTTTGTTCCTGTAAAAAGGGTGTGGTGCCGCGAACTTGGCTGGGCACTACCGTGCCCTTTGATCTTAAAGTCTTACGGGCTGACTAAATAAAGATTAACAGTTACCTATATATTTATGATCTCTTATTTTCAACATTATGTAATCATTACATATTTCACTGCAGCTGGTACATAGGTTAATATTGAGTATATATCGCCTTTATTCAGTATCTTAAAATCTTACAGATTGACTAAATAAATATTGACTAAGTACCAAATTGATGGCAGTTTTCATTCGGTACATAACATAAATTGTAAATATCACACGTCAACTGTTCTCAATACACAGATCTCTCGATTAAAGGTTTTCAGAGATGTTCAAGCTTTCTCAAATAAAAATATTTTTTTTTGCGAAATTTCTAAAACACTTCGACTTCAAGAAGAACTAAAAAGATACGCTCGCGTTACTATTCATTTTTGAGTTATTTATCATCGACAGTTTTGATTAAAATCTAAGGTGCGAGTTTTTAACGATTTCAAGACAAGCCTTATAGCACCTTATGTATATCGGAAGCGAAAATCTATGGATTTCAAAATTAAATCAATTTTCTACGTGGCTCCCTTTAAAAAAAAATGTCTGCCGTACCCTTTGTTACCCTTTTAATAGTTAGAAATTTTTAGAAAAATTTTCTGTGGATGCCTTCATACAGTTTCTCTTCATCTAGAACTTGTATGTTTGTCCGACGAGAAGCGACGACGTGAATGGTTTCTCCATTTATAAAATGTGGACATGAATTTTGTAAGATTGTTCATTGTTGCAGATTACAGTGCTCAACCCCCCCCCCCCCCCACTCCCCTATCACAAAAAAAGCGTAATATCTACGTGCAATGAGATAGATGTTATCTGTGAATCTTGAAGATGTGTGAAACCTACTGAGATTTTCAAGTCAGCTATTGTCGAAATTCTTTTACACTTTAATACCTATGACAATCCCTTTTATAACCCATTAACTTTCATATTTTTTCCATTTTAATAATTGGAAAAAACAAGGCAAGCACATCCTTACCAAAAAATTCCTTTTAAAATTTAAAATACGTTGCATCAGCACAGCATATGCCAAAATAAAATCAGCAATTTTGTTCGAAGTAAAAAAAAATACAAAAATGCAATAAAATATTCAAATCACGCAGCTGCTGCAGGTGGAGGGAGACTGGCAACAAAAAATAGCTCAAGCAATATTTTTGGTGGCGCTTCACTCACCAACACCCGTCAATCTGTCTATTCGCTGCCATTTCTGAGAACATCATCAAATAAAGATTTTTTTCAATCAATCTTCAACCAAGCACAAAGAAACACCCGAAACAGTAAAAACCCGCCAGAACACACACCTTTGACGTCAGGACCATTTGCGCCCCCTCCTTCCCCCTCTTCCTTACGTTTTATTGCTATATTGACCGACTATTAAACAAATGTGGCGGCAAAATATAAATAAAAACCTGCTGAAATCGACGGAAATAACAATAAAAAACGATATTTTCATGGAGCCAATCGGGTGTTTGTAACGATAAATAATACCATCAGCTGTGTTTAGGGTAATGACGACTCGGTTATTATGTTTGTTCGCGTCGTGCGTCGGCAATAGGTACTGTGTTGGATGCTGTTTTTGTGAGTTTTTGATGACCTGAATAGACCTTAAACGGGGTAAAACACGAAACACATTTATTAAGAAGTTTTTGGTTATATCCTTGCGTCTAACTGCGTCTTGTTTTCCTTGGAAAAATAAGTACCTTCTGGATGGAAGTTGTTTTCCTTTTTTTTTTTTTTCTTAAACTTGAGTTGGTATATCAAATCTTTATCACAAACTTTTCTAGGGGATATTGGTGGCATTTTTGTTGTCCAGTTTCATTGATGCCCTAAGGACAGGATGACATTTTATATTTCTTTCAAATTGATGATAATGGGTTATTTTGTAAAACAAGTTGTAAACTTTTAAGGCTATTCTTGTTATATAGGCTGAAGTTTTAAAAAGTTTCCGGAAGGTTTGCTAAGTTTTTTTTTACTCCTTCCTCTAAAGTTCCATAATTTTTATATAAGAAACGGAAGAATCAAAGTAGCGTATAGCTAAAAATCAATCTCGGATAAACGGACAAGCAAAATGAGATTGTAAGTAGGGTGTTTTATCAAACAGAAGCCATATATTTCCGTTTAAACTTTTTTTTTCTTTTTAAAGCCATTAACACAATATAATATATATTATATATAAAAAATACATTTTGTCCAACAATCGGTTATGGGATCAGCAAAAAAGTTTTTCGGGTTGGTAAAAGTAACTGGAGCAGTTTAAAAATTAATAAAATCAGAAAGATCAGACTTTAACTACCTAAATGTAACATCCTGGTTTTTCAAGCCCGTTTTTATAAATATAATAAAATTAGCTGACCCAGCGAACTTCATTCCGCCTAAAATTGATAAAATGTATTAATGACCATTTCGAAAGTCGAGCCTCTCCATTGAAAGAATGAAACTATTTTGGAATTAAATTGAATTCAGTGCATTTTTGTACATAGAAAATACTTTTCATTCATTTATGATGAATAGCTTTGTTGATTTTATTATTTTCCGGTGTGCAAACAAACAAAAAAAAAACAATGCAGATGCAGACAACTTTGCGATGTGCCAACACGTCACGTTCAATTTTCCTTACGAAAATCAATACAATTCGCGATAAAAGCTTCACCCTTGCAACGATTGGGCTTGCGATTTGTTGCCTTGCAATTTGTTGATTGTCATTGCACTGTCGAATGCTTAAACTCGAACAGCAAATCAGTTAGTACCTATTCTGAGAATTCATGGAATGAGAATTTCCTAGTCTTTTTACTTATTTTTGCTGCGCCGTCAACCTGGTTCCATTCGACAGTTTCGGTTGGCTTAGATTACGCAGGATTATTACGACAGAGCCGACTTTGAGTTGTAAAATTTGCGGTAGTAGACCGTTCACTCAGCCAAACGTGGTTCAAGTAATTGTGATTGACTTTCGGGAATAATTTGCTAAAGAGTTCTTCCTTCTATGATTTGAATTCACAAGAATTCGGCAAGAATGAAATCATGCCGGATGCAGCCTGAATTCGGCTTTATTCAATTGTTTTTAGAAATTATCAGCTGATAGACTGTTCGCATTTTCATCGTCAAGTGCAGTTTTTTTACGTATCGCCAGAAAAATGATAATATGAGGGAAATATTGAAGTCATCGGCAGGAGTTGATTTGACGAAAATCGCCGGCCAGTAGTGTGTCTTTGCTCCTCCAAAGCGTTTAGAATTTTTGAGCAAATCTTTCATTGTTCGGTCAAGGACTTCCAATGTTCGCTTGTGTGCCATTGTGCATTCATCCCAGGTGATAACACTGTTGCATGCCAGCTCATCATTTATCTAAAAATTAAATGGCAATTTCAACGCTGAGTGAGCCATACAACCGCCTTCCAAACACGTTGCCGCTACTGCAGAAGAAGCCACAGCAAGCAAAGACCAAATTGAAGCCAAAACAAACGAAATAAGGAATGTTTTCCCAGTCACATCATCTGCGTGTCCTGTAATCTCGGCTGGCGCATAGGGCGTCAACAAAACATCTCCATCCTTCACGGTCTGCTGCAAGATATTTTAACTGTGGCCACGCCTTTCTCTGGGAGTCTGCTTCTGCTTGAACTGTTGATTTCCATGTTGTTCTTGGTCTTCCAACCAGCCGTGCACCCTAAGGATTACATTCAAAGGACTGCTTTGCAATTTCCTCGTTTGGTTTCCTCAGTACGCTTTCTTATGTTGACTTCTAGCCGCTCTCGACTTGTCCTGCGCCACAATTCCTCGTTTAACCCCTCCGCAGCTCATTCGCCGAATTCTGTAATCGGGGTGATTATTTGTAGCTTACGAATCTTTAGGATGTGGCAAAGACAGCGATTCACAAAAGCCTGCAATTTCTTCGAAATATTAGACGTGACTTTCCAGGTTTCACAAGCATATAACAGCACGGATTTGACATTTGAATCGAAGAATCTCAACTTAATGCGTAAGAAAATTTGACTGGATTTCCAAATTGGGAAGAGAGTACCGAATGCAGCTTTATTTATTCTACTTTTAACGTCCAGATCCATACTATCACCTTTTGCAGAAACAATACTACAAAGAGTGCCAAAGTAGTTAAACTGTTCGACTTCTTCCACTGGGGTCTCTTGTAAAATAATACACTGCTGTGTGGAGCGGCCTGTGAGCATAATTTTTGTCTTTTTGCTGTTTATTCTTAGACCACTCGACCCTCCTCCCTTCACTTGCAGTGTTTGGCACATCCCGTTCAGCCCTCTGATGTTATTTGCCATAGTCTAAATGACTGAGCCTTTCAAACGGTCTCCATTGAATGCCTTGTCGCTCAGCTGTACCAACAGTGGCAGGAAGGGAATCGGCGTTAGAACATCCTATTGTCACCCTGTTTCACTAAGAAGGAGTCGGATAGCTGTCTATTGTGTAAAAGAACACACCTTGCGTTGTTGTAGGACTCCCTTATAATGGCAACAATTTTTGGGGGGATTACTCTGCCAAGCAACGATCTCCATATACAATCTCTGTTGACTCGTTCGAAGGCCTTCTCAAAATCCACGAAAATGAGGTTAAGCGGTGATTAAAATTCCATCGACTATTGAAGGACGATACGCAGTGTATTGATATGGTCGACACGATCGACCACTGCGGAAGCCAGCTTGATGCCTCTTGATTGAAGACTCGATTCTTTCCTTAATCCGCTCGAAAATGATGGTTGCCATTGGCTTTGGAAAAACGCACAAAACAGTGATACCATGCCAATTGTTGCATTTCTTAAGGTCACCTTCCTTTGGCAGCTTAAGAATCACACCATCCTTCTAGTTTTTGGGATAGCTTTCGTTTTCCCAAATGATTTGTATTAACGGCTGTAAAATACTAGCCGCTGTTGCGGGATCGGCTTTTCAGGAATTCAGCTGGTATTCCGTCAAGTTCAGCTGCTTTGTTGTGTTTGAGGAGTTTTGATGTTTGGATTTCCGTTTCTGACGGGGGTTCGATGTCAATACCCCTATAGGACCTGTGCATCTCGTTTAGTTGGGGCACTTCAGCACTCTGCTTAGCTGAATCCTCATTTAGCAGGGCACATAAATGGTCCTTCCATCTGCGTAGCTGATCCACGATTGATACCAAAAGTGTGCCATCCACATCCATTACAGGATGATTCATGTTGCTTTTTTTCCCAATAACATCTTTGGCTATTTCATACAGTTCCCGGATATCTCCTCTTCTTGCAGCATTTTCCGCATTATGTGCGAGTCCATCTAACCTCACCCTCTTGTCACGTCTCGCACAGCGATAGACCATCTTATGTGCAACGCGGTACTTGCTTCGCAATTCAGCCTTTTGTTTAACTCCTGCTTCGGCATTTATTTTTATTTTCAACGATGTGCGAAGTTCGATTTTATCCCAGGTGTCTTGGGATATCCAAGAGTGTCTCTCTCTATCTCTCGTCCGCTTGGGTAGAGTTTCAAATCCAGCCTCCATTAAAACACCTTTTACTTCACCCCACACCTCATCAATTGTTGAGTGTTGAAAACCGCTTACTGACGAACATTTGTCGTTAAGGGTGGTGACATAGTTACGACAAATGTTGGGGTCATTTAAAGCATTCGTATTGAATTTTGGACTCCTTGCTGCATCATGCGCTTGTACGCAGTCTGAGACTCATAAGAACCAAATGGTGCTCGCTTCCATAGTCGGTATTTCTAATACTCCATCCATCGCTGCTGAATCATGATATGATCAATTATTTTTTTTCAGTTTGGCCTTCCGGCTGTATCAAGGAGATTTTGTTGTAAGTTTTTATGTTTAAGCACAGTCCCACCCAGTACAAGACGATAAGCGTTACAAAATTCGATCAGCAAATCGTCATTTTTATTTCGTGAGCTCAAGCCATTTTCCTCGCCAAACCGTAATTGTCTGATCCGACTTGGTATCGACTATGATATCGGAGGCCACACGAGCGAGTCCTCGCTAGCGAGTTGGGTACATACATTAATTGTCAAATCACTCACCGCTCTACTCGCTTCACAACTGGCTTCGAAAAAAAAGTAGGAAAAGTTTCGATGTATAAGTAACTCACTAGTGATTACTCGCTCGTGTGGCCTCAGGGTAAGATGAGTGTAGAACACGGTTTTGTCTTCCTCGGTCGCGTCGCTTGTGGGGGCGTAGCACTGAATTATTGTTATGTTTCGAATATTTGAACGAATCCTTGCTGTCTTTTATCTTGCAGAAATGGGCGCCCGAAAATCAGACTATGCCTCGCTTCTTAGTTCAATATAGTTCTGACACCATGCAGTCTTTGGCCACTCTCTCTTTCATCCTCTTCGGAATACAGCATTCTCGTTTGTCCAGTGTCAGATCTGTATTCAGCTCTTCCTCTCCACTTAGTTTCGCTTATGCCCAGGATACTGATCTTTAGGCGGAGCATTCTAAACTTAAAAAAAAAAACAATCGACAGCATAAAATATTCCGATTCTGAATATCAAGGTTGGAAAAATTGGAAAGCATTTCCATTCGTATGCATGGTAGCCAAAATTAGCATTTATGCTTCTTGAAAAACTTCTTCTATTTGTTGAAGATTTATTTATAATAATGGCGTTTTGATTGACGCTGCGCTGGTACACGAAAGATGCTGCATCCCCAAATCCGATGTATGGTTTACTGCAGCCGAAGCTGTAGAAGGATCCTCCATTAAATGGTTATCTCTTGGGGACTCATTTCCAGTTGTTATTATAGTTCATGTATTTGCATATATCCTTCCAGATACGATGAACAACATAATAAGCTCAGATTTGACAGGCACACCCGCCCTTTGTATGATCAAAAACATAACTGATCCAGGCCGCCCACAATGCGAAAACAGACGCCTTTTGGAGCCACTCAATATGGGATTACAGACGCTACTTGCTGCTGCCGTTGACTTTTCAAGAAAAAAAGGCTCCTCCGCCACTGGATTTTCATGCCGTTGACCGCCACCTGCAGTTCTTCCGCCTTCTGGGGCTTTTAATCAACCCAAGGAAAATTTTGTGCCCTGATCAGCATCGCTGATTTGTCTGCTTATCCCGGCATCCATTTGGTCCTCCTGCACGTTAGTGTTATTCACTCTCTACCAGGGGGAGGTGTGCATGGGGGATTTTCCTTTCATTGAGCCTAGGGCCGCAGTGGCGTCTTCTCCTACAATTTTTTTTTAATAAAAGGAGAATGCAAGTGTATGAGTTGCGTCCCATCGTTATGACCTATATCATGGGAAAGGTCTCAATGAGTACTATATTTTTTTGTAGGGGCATAAGTCTGTATTTCGCGCAGGAAAAGTGTAAAAACCCCTTATAACTGTTCCACTGTACCATAACTCTTTCCCTGCCGAAGTTGCGTCTTAAGTGTTGCAACACCTTCCGACCCATATCAATGGAAATGTCTCAATGAGTGCTAATTTTTGCTGTATGGGCAAGTCTGTATTTCGCGCAGGGAAAGTGGAATTCTCTATAATAACTGTTGCACTGCACTATAATTATTTCGCTGCACAAGTTGCGTCCCAAGTGTTGTAACACCTTTTGAACAATATGAGTAGTAAAGTCTCAATTTGTTTTATGAGCATAAATCTGTAACTCTGGCAGGGAAAGTCTTATAGCCCAATAGCTGTTACTGGTATTGTAGCGCAATAACACAGTTATTGAGCTATAATACTTTCCCTGCTGGAAGATATATTTTGGTTAGGTTTGTACTCTCAATATGTTTCCGTTCGTTGGTCGTCCTTTTTCCAAATTGAAACAATTAATTTTTCCAATACAATCTTTTTCACAATCGCCGTTTATTATATATTGCAACACATTAACTTGATGAATCGTTGCATGCAACCGTGGATAATCTTAAAACATCACACCCTAAAATAATGTTTAATAGTAATTTTTCCAACTATTTTAATGTATTTTCTTGCGCCTTTTGTATAGGTAGGTATTGTGTTATCGAGGAAAAATAAAACACACCTTAATAGATAGTAATCTTAAAAACAAAACATTAGAAAAAAAAAAAAATCACTTATCATTACTCCCTAAGGAGTAAATCCCGTGCAAAAATAAATTACTAAACTGCGCAGCGCATTAAACTATCCCTTTTTTTTCCTTCGTGCTAAAATATAAGTCTTTTTTCATACATTTTGAAAACCTTCTTTAAAATAACATAAATCACAACAAAGGGCAGATGTATTATTTTTGAAGTATGCTGTGCACTGTGCATACGTGTGTAGAATTTCATACACTTTAAAAATTGCCACGAGGCACGAAGCTTCTTCAATTTTTTTTTGTTTTGTTATACATTTTGTAATTATCTTTGAAACAAAAACAATATCTGAGGACGATCCCAAGAATATAATAAAATGTTCACTACAAAATTGACCGTTTATAGCAAAAGCATTAAAGGGATTGAAACAGCAAATTGTATATGGCTGAAACTTTTTTTCTGTTTTTAAATAATTCATAAATTTATAATACAGCTGAGAGCAACAAGTTTTTGTAACAGTACAGCAGCAACAGGCGCGGATGATATTTTTGCAAAAAAATAACATTGTCGAATGAAGATTCAACATGGGACAGTCTAAGGAAATTTGGCGCCTTAAATGAATAAAACACTTGAAAACGGGGCCTCTTTCTTCACATATAATTTGGAAAAAGAAATTTTTACGAAACCAATTTATTAGCATTTTAGAAATTATTTAAAATAATGGTAATTAGATCGAAATTGTAGATTATTTTAAAGACGAAATAACCTAGCGGCAATAAGTAGACGCACCCTTATGTACACCGGTTACTAAGTCCAAGGAAATGCCAGGAAAGTTTACTAAGGGCCAGTTTTTCAGTTCGGGCTTTACTCTGAGTTAAATCAGAGTTAGCTAATCCTGAAAATAAATTAACCCTGAGTTAACTCAGAAACAGTTTTTCAGTTGAGGATTAACTTTATCTTTCAGCTGTCAAAATTCTAAGGCCAACGATGTGCGACACTATGGATATCACCCCTCTACGCCTTTAACGCATAGGAATAGAGATGGCACCGCAACGAAATGCACTGGCAATAATTTTCGATATCGAAATCGAGATGGCGCCACAATTAAAAAGACCCTCAATTTGGTGCTTGAGTTAACTCACCAAACTAGACGAGTTAACTTTCGATTTCGATTGACTGAAAAACACGTTTTAACCTCGAGACTATGATGGTCTCGCACTGAAAAACTGGCCGTAACTCACTTACCTACTTACTTACCCAGCTCCCGATCCATGAAGGGTCTCTGTCTGAGATATTGCGGTCTTCCATCGGTTGCGGTCCCTCGCACGCTCCCTCCAGTCGTCGAGACCAAACTTTCTTGCATCTGTGACCGCTTGGTCCCTGTAGCGGAGGTTCGGTTTTTCTGGTCGTCTCGAGCCTCGGGTCTGTAATTCGAAGATTTTCTTGGCTGGAGCTCGATGTGGCCGAGCCAGTGCAGTCGACGTGTTTTGGCTCTTTGACAACATCCACATCTTGATACAGCTCGTACAATTCACGATTGAATCTTCTCCTCCAATCGCCTTCTTCGCATATAGAACCATATAGAATTTTTCTCTCGAAAGTGTCCAGTATCAATTCCCCTTTTTTACTTATCGTCCAGCACTCGGTGCCGAAGAGTAGAACTTGTAAAATTAGCGTTTTGTATAGCGTGTACTTTGTCTTTCGAGAAAGGAGTTTTGAACCAATTTGTTTGGCCAAACCGAAGTAGCAACGGTTCGCTAGGGTAATTCTCCGTCGGATTTCCACTAAGGTGTCGTTCGTAGAATTGATGTTTTTTCCGAGGTAGGTGAACTCCTTGACTACCTCGAAATTACTGCTACAAACAGTGACATTTTGTCCTAGGATATGGACAGATGAGGCTTTGTTTGTTGATATCATATTCTTTGTTTTGTCCTCATTAGCTTCAAGACCAACGCGTTTCGCCTGTTCATCAATAAGTATGAATGCTTCAAGTACAACTCTCTTGGATCGGCCGATAATGTCGATGTCGTCCGCATAGCCAAGCATTTGAGAAGACCTGTTGGAGATAGTGCCTTCCATGTTATCACCACTCTTGCGCACTATCTGCTCCAAGTTTAGGTTGAAGAAATCGCATGAAAGCGCATCTTCTTGTCTGAACCCTGTAATCGTCTGGAATAGCTGCGATGTGCTGTTAACCATTTGCACGTTGCACGGTGTATTTTGTAACGTCATGCGGCATAGCTGGGTCAGTTTTTTCGGGATCCCGAGTTCCGACATCGCCAATAGAAGCTCTTGGCGACTTATGCTATCATATGCGGCTTTGAAGTCGATGAATAGATGGTGAATCTCGACTTGATATTCGTTGGTCTTTTCTAAGATTTGCCTCAATGTGAAGATTTGGTCTCTCGTTGATCTAGTTGGCCTGAAGCTACGCTGGTACGTGTCGATCATAGTGTTGCAGTTACGTTTTAGACGCTCACATAGTACGTTGGATAGGATCTTGTAGGCAACATTAAGCAGGGATATGCCTCTGTAGTTCTTAAAGGACATAGGATCGCCTTTTTTGTAGATTGGGCATATGGAGCTATTTGACCAGTCGTCGGGCATACTTTCCTCCTCCCAAACTTGGTTGATGAGCTGGTGCATGCACCCCACCAGAACATCTCCTCCATACTTGAAGAGTTCCGCTGGTAGGCCATCCGAGCCGGCGGATTTGTTGTTCTTAAGCTTGTGGATGGCTTTCTTAACCTCTTCAGTACTAGGTGCTGGGACTGGATCTTCATTGACTGGTCTAATGCTTCTTTGTTCCCCTGTCGCCTCCTCTACATAATGCCCATTAAGCAGCTGCTGGAAATGCTGCTTAAACACGTCTACAATTCCCTGTGCTTCGGTGACTAGGTTCCCTTCGCTGTTTCGAAGAGCTTGCGTGCCTTGCGTGCCAGTCCTATAACCAGATGCCAGTTGCTTGGCTGTTTTGTAGAACCGGTGGGTGTTGGTGGCGGTGCTGGACTCTTCGAGATACTTGAGCTGAGAGGCTGCGGATGCTCTTTGCTTTCTACGCAGGGTTTTTTTCTCTTTCCTTCTCTTTTCACGGTACTCCTCTCTTGCTGCTCTTGTTTTCCGTTGCAGCATTTGCATTCGTGCATTTTCCGTCTCCTGCTTCAATACCGCGCATTCATCATCATACCACGGGTTCTTTTTTCTGGGTGGTTGATAGCCTATGGTGGTCTCGGCTGTCTCTTTAATAATGTCGCGATACTGGTTCCACTGGTTGTTGACGCTTGTGGCTGGGTGTACGGCAGAGACTTTCCCGGTCAATTGCTCACTGTAGTCTCTGGCTTTCTCAGATGTGCTAAGGCATGCGATGTTGAACTTCTTTCTTCGGGCGGTCTTCGTTTTCTTTTCGTTGGACAGTCGGGCTCTGAACTTTGTCACAACAAGAAAGTGGTCAGAGTCCACGTTTGCACCTCGGAAAGTTCGCACGTCCAAGATGTTCGATGCGTACCTTGCGCCAATTAGCACGTGGTCGATTTGGTTGGCCGTTTGACCATCTGGAGATCGCCAGGTTGCTGTGTGTATCCTTCGCCTGGGGAACCTAGTGCTACTTATCACCGTATTACGAGCTGCAGCAAAGTCGATTAGTTGGAAGCCGTTGTCTGTTGTCGTTTCGTGGAGGCTGTGCTTTCCAACTAATCCGCCAAAGATGTTTTCCTTTCCGACTTTAGCATTGAAGTATCCGAGCACGACTTTGACATCGTACTCCGGACAGGCCCGTAGGCTCTGTCCAGGAGGTCGTAAAACTCCTCCTTGCTAGACTCCTCAGCTTCATCGGTAGGGGCGTGTGCACATATTAGGCTGATGTTTTGGAAGGTAGCTTTGATGCGGATCACAGCCAGGCGATCGCTTATCGGCTTAAAATCGATGACTTTCGATCTGAGTCGATTTCCCACGACGAATCCGCATCCTAGCATGTGCAGTCTTTGGTGACAGCTGTAATAAATGTCGCAATCTTTTCTTTTCGCTATACCTGATCCTATCCATCGTATCTCCTGGATCGCGGTAATGTCTGCCTTGTACCGCGAGAGGACAGATTCAAGTTTTTGAGTAGCACCTGGTGTGTAGAGTGTCCTTACATTCCAGGTGCATACTCGTAGATCATAGTCCATTTTCGTTCCGGGTCTGGTTGCCATTTGAGGGGGGTCGTTATCCGAGGCTTCCCGCGTCTCTCTCATAACAATTGTTTTTTTTACTGTGGTCGGGTCGTTAGCCCAACGCACTAACCTCCAATCTGTAGGGCCATGGGTTTAATGTTGCAATTTTTTCCTTGATCAACATTCGCATTTACAAGTTTAGCAAGTCAAGGCATAAAGCCAAGACCAGTATCCGGCGGCTACCAACTTGGAGGTATTGTAAGCACTTGATGTGTAGGAAAAGATACAGCTCGAGGCCCCCAGTTCCTACAACATCCAACCACCCTTGCGCAGGACTAGATTGAAGAAATCACATGATTGTCTGAAGAGGTTGTCTGAACCCTGTACACGTCTGGAAAAGCTGAGATGTGCTGTTACCCACTTGCACGTTGCATACCGCATATTTTGTAACGTCATGAGGCATAGTTGGATCAGTTTCTTCGGGATCCCGAGATCCGACATCGTAAATAGAAGCTCTTGACGACTTATACTATCATATGCGGCTTTGAAGTCGATGGATAGATGGTGCGTCTGGACTTGATATTCGTTGGTCTTTTCCAGGATTTGCCTCAATGTGAAGATTTGGTCTCTCGTTGATCTGCCTGGCCAGAAGCCACTCTGGTACGTGCCGAGCATAGTGTTGCAGAAAGACTTTAGACGCTTACATAGTACGTTGGATAGGATCTTGTATGCCTCAGCAGTTCTTGCAGAACGTAGAATTGACTTTTTTTGTTGGTTGGGCATATGGAGCTATGTGACCAGTCGTCGGGCATACTTTCCTCCTCCCACTCTTGAGCTGGTGCCTGCACCCAACCAGGACATTTCCTCTATACTTGGAGAGTTCCCCAGATAGGCCATCCGAGCCGGCGGATTTGTTGTTCTTAAGCTTGTGGATGGCTTTCTTAACCTCTTCAGTACTGGGCGCTGGGACTGAATCTTCATTGACTGGTGTCATACTTCTTTGTTCCCCTGTCGCCTCCTCTACATAATGCCCACTAAGCAGTTGCTGGAAATGCTGCTTAAACACGTCTACAATCCCCTGTGCTTCGGTGATTAGGTTCCCTTCGCTATTTCGATGAGCTTGCTGCCAGTCCTATAAGTAGATGCCAGTTGCTTGGCTGTTTTGTAGAACCAGCGGGTGTTGGTGGCGGTGCTAGACTCTTCGAGATACTTGAGCTGAGAGGCTGCGGATGCTCTTTTCTTTCTGCGCAGGGTTTTTTTCTCTTTCCTTCTCTTTTCACGGTACTTCTCTCTTGCTGCTCTTGTTCTCTGTAGCAGAATTTGCATTCGTGCATTTTCCGTCTCCTGCTTCAATACCGCCCATTCACCATCATACCACGGGTTCTTTTTTCTGGGTGGTTGATAGCCTATGGTGGTCTCGGCTATCTCCTTAATGATGTCGCGATACTGGTTCCACTGGTTGTTGACGCTTGTGGCTGGGTGTACGGCAGAGAGTTTCCCGGTCAATTGCTCACTGTAGTCTCTGGCTTTCTCAGATGTGCTAAGGCATGCAATGTTGAATTTCTTTCTTTGGGTGGTCTTCGTTTTCTTTTCGTTGGACAGTCGGGCTCTGAAATTTGTCACAACAAGAAAGTGGTCAGAGTCCGCGTTTGCACCTCGGAAAGTTCACACGTCCAAGATGTTTGACGCGTACCTTGCGCCAATTAGCACGTGGTCGATTTGGTTGGCAGTTCGACCATCTGGAGATCGCCAGGTCATTGTGTGTATCCTTCGCCTGGGGAACCTAGTGCTACTTATCAACGTATTACGAGCTGCAGCAAAGTCGATTAGTCGAAAGTTGTAATCTGTTGTCATTTCGTTGATGCTGTGCTTTCCAACTAATCCGCCAAAGATATTTTCCTTTCCGACTTTAGCATTGAAAAGTCTCCAAGCACGACTTTGACATCGTACTCCGGACAGGCTCCGTTGGCTCCGTCCAGGAGGTCGTAAAAATCCTTCTTGTTAGACTCCTCAGCTTCGTTTGTAGGGGCGTGTGCACATAATAAGCTGATGTTTTGGAAGGTAGCTTTGATGCGGATCACAGCCAGGCAATCGCTAATCGGCTTAAGATCGTTGCCAGTAAAGTATACCCAGAGAATACATTTTCTTAAACGACTGATATGAAATGAATGCCGCCCTCATCAAAAGAGCGACTTAGTCAGTTGCCTCCTTGGTTTGCATGGATGAACCAACTGCGGTCGTATACACAATCCGCCCTCAAGCTCGTGGGTAAATTATGAAGTATGTATTTACCCAACTCATAACGTTCGCTTATATTTTCCAATTTTGCTCCTTATAATTTTATTTGTGTGCCTTCTACTCGTAGTAGTGAAGATCCACTTTAAATTTTGAAAAGAAAACAAATAGGGATAGATGGTAACAGTTTAAATTTTTAAGAGCCATTTTCATAAAAGGGATAAAGTGCTATAACAAGGAGCAAAAGTAGTAATAGTTAAACCAGAAACAATGTTGGAGCTAGAGTACTCGTATAGTTATTGACGCGCCCTATTACCGGAACCCACTCCCAGGATTCTTCTTCATCATGAATATAACTATAACCCCAACCCTAAAGTGCAACTTTGTGGCTTCAAAATGTATATCTATTGCCACAACACTTTCAGGTGAAACTCTATTGCTGATGTAGTCTTAATATGAAAACATAAAGTTTATAGTTTTTGTGTGTGTGTGTGGTGAAAAACAATGTTTACCCTTTAAGAGATCCTTGAAGTTGTTAAGTGATGCCGATGATGTAAAGTTTAGTTTCTTTATTCTTCCGGACAAATTTTTAATCTCTACGAGAAAACCCTTTGTTTGATTAAAACACAAAATGTGTTGACTCACCAGATGCACGCACATCTGAAAGAAATAAAGGTATCTTTTTTTTATGGTCTTTTATATACGTCGTCGTCGTGGCACTTTGATACAAAAAAAATTTATAAAAACTCAAAGTATTTGGATTACCAAGTATGTTGTGACAACGAGGTCAAGTTAAATCGAAATAAAAACATACAATCTAGACCCTTAGCGAATGTCCTTTTTTTTGTTACTTCCATTGGAAGCATTTAACGAGAATCCTTCATCGACATCAGGACACATCACACACACTGACGATGAATGTGAGTGTGTAGGCTTATGAAGACATTTTTTTTTTTTACAAAGTCAGGAAATTGTGAGTGAGTTCTTATGTAAGGTGATTCACAATTGAGAAAATTTCATTAGCATAATGAAATCTGTTAAGGATGTCGTTTACCAGGATAATTTGATAGCAGTGATCATACAAAAATTTACAAAAGACACGAAACTTTAGGGTTTGGCAGCTTTTTATGTTGGAGATGAAATTTGTTTACGGTTGCTTTTAGTTTCAAAAACTTGTGTTTTTGAAATAAAAAAAGTTTGAAATTGGGGTTTAAAGGAGAATGGTCCAACTGCTAAAAACGCATATGTCATACATCGTTGAAAAGGTAATTGCGAAAACATTATATATTTCATTATATGCCCAAGTATGGGGTTCGCGAGGTATACGGGTTCGAAATTCCTAAAAGGACAATAATGCAATTCCTCATCTGGTGCTTGTTTTCCTACTGAACATCAGTGTGTCGTACTTCGCTAAAAAGGTAGTTGCATGTCCTTCATTTTGTTACATGGCTGTTAAGCTAAGGGACATAATGTTTGAGAGATATTTGGCATCAAAAATGGCAAATTGTGTTAATATTCTTTTCAGCGTGTTAAAGCTGAATATCTCTCGAACCCCATGGTCTTCTGCTTAACGGCTATATAACAAAATGAAGAACACGTAATAACCTTTTCAACGATGTACGACACATTGATATTGAGATGGAAGAAAATGTTGCATTGTTGTTCTTTTCGGTGTTTTGAGGTGAGGCCGAATATCTCTCGAACTCCAAAGCTTTGAGCTTAACAGCTGTATAATGAAATTAAGTACACGCATAAGCTTTTGGCCCAGCTCCCATACATTTTTGCTCATTCTCCTTTGTTTTGGTTTAAAGTAAAGTTATCATTTTGGCTCTATAGACCTTCGGCACCTCATATATGGGAAATTTTGAAAAAAAAAACGAATGCCATCTTATTTGGCCGAAAAGGTCAAGTAGTCCTAGAAATTAGTCAGATCTAGATAACTTTTAATCAAGGCTTATAATTTTTGAAGGTCATGCCAGGTCACGCGCGATTTTTGGCACTTCATTTGTGGGAAATTTGCAAAAACTGTATACCGCCCAAAAGATTTATAGATTCATAAAAGTTCAGCTGGTTTCATTTATTGGTCAGCTTTAAGCCTTGATAACCTGTTAGGGCTGGAGTACGCTGTACTCCCCCACCTCGCCACCACAGGGTATGATTCCGGGCCGGAGCATTGATGTATATTCGCTCAAGGTGACCCAGCTGTCTCAATCGTTGGCTTTTAACTTTTGTGGCAAGGTCGGTGTCGCTTTACAACCCGTACAGTTCATTGTTGAATCTTCTATTCCATTCCCCATCTATGCAGGCGGGAAGAAAAATCAACACGAGAATTTTTCTCTCAAAACAGCTTAAAGCGTTCTCATCCACTGTTAATAGTGTCCGTCTCTGCACCATAAATCAGGACCGGAGCGTCTTATACTGAAACACTTTAGTTGCTTGAGAGAGGGCTTTGTTCTCAATTGTCTTCTTAGCCCAAAGATACAGTGATTGTTAAGAGCAATTCTTCAATTGATCTCAGCATGCATGCATTCTCTATCGTCATCCTGCTCAAACGGACGAGTTTGGGAGGGATGTCAAAATTAGACATTGGTGTATACAGCGCGTCTCTATGGATGCTGTCACACGCGGCCTAGAAATCAATGAGAAGATTGTGGGTATCGATTTGAAACTCTTGGGTTTTCTCCAAGATCTGCCGTAGTTCGAATATTTGGTCGATGGTGGACTTCCCTGGCCAAGAGCAACATTGATATGGACCTATGCAGGTTGTTGACGAATGGCTTTCATGCGTTCACAAAGTACGATAGAGAACATCCTGTATGCGACTGACGCCTTTGTATAGTTGGTGCAGTTCAGAGGATCATCTTTCTTGAAGATCTGGCAAACAATGTTGAGGTTCTCTTCATAGGACATGCTTCCCTCCGACTATATTTTGCAGATGAGCTAGTGCATACTCTTAACCAATTCATCGCCAGGCCATCATCTTCGGCAGCTTTATTGGATTTAAGTTTAGATGTAGCTATCTTCAATTCGTCAAGATTGGGTGAACGGGATTAAAGGTTTATGTCGTTCAGGTTGAATGGTGCAATCTGCATTGTAGCGGAACTCAATTTCTGATCGCCGTTTTCTGTTTGCAGAAATGATTTTTCCATATCCTCAGCACCGACTGCGATTCTACCACGATCATTCTTGTAGGCTCTGGTTTAAGTCTTGTAACCTTGGGAGGCTCTTTTTACCTATTTGTAGAACTTCTGGACTGCAATCTTGCTGTAGCATGCGTTTCTTATGCTCCTTCTTTTTCCTTCTGAGAAACCGGTGATCCTCTCTCCTCTTCTGCTCGTAGAGCTCGTGAGCAGTTCTGGCCCTTTTATGCGCGCCACTTTGTGTGCCTTATGTTTGGCTGCATGTAGATACTTGCCGGAGCAGGGGTTTGCTGTGGTAATCGTTGATGGAAATAAATCCTTCGCCCAGTATTGCTGTCGCTATCGTGGCTCGGGGAGACTTTTGGCAGCACTGATCACCTATTTGTCCAGGGGTGTTATTCCCGATGCTTCGTAGAGTCGCTTGTTTTTGTAACGTTTTCGGCAATGCTACCGTTGATCAAAAGCCCCGTACAGGCCCGCTAAATTTTCCCAAGCAGGAAAGCAGTATGCGATGATCGGTCTTAGAAGTTGCTTAAAGAAAAGCAACTTTATCCCTTAGTGAGTATATTCTCATATCATGCTAAGGGTTGTTGCTGTTGTGTAAACGTAGTTTGCCTTTTCTCAAAGAAGCTGTTACGTACGGATTTAAGTGTTTTCTATTCCCAAAATTGACATCCTCCCAGATATTTCATCGATGGTTTGGTTGTCCCTTTAATCTTCTGAAGAAAGCCAGTTCAGATTTGGATGAGTTGACTTTGATGCCCCATGTTGTGTAGAACTGCAGCCGTCTCACGTACTATTCGGGTTGCAATGACTGGTGACATAGATTTGGCGTATGTAAGTTGACTCAGCTTTTTCTAAAAATGCAGGATCTCTCGGTGGGCTTAGTGCGAAATTTTCTTCAAAATAGTCACCAAATGCACCCACCCTACCCTGAGTTGTCTTAACTTCCCCTGGACTGATGCTGATTTTTTTTTGGCATTTGTTGTCTTTTGACGATGATCTTTGCATCAGGTCCGTTTGATAGATTGCAGCTTTTTTTAACCTGTTTCCGTTGGAATGTTGTAGAGCGTTCCACAACATACATAGTTGGTGTACATTGAAGTTCCCTTTTCACCATTTGAAAGCTTCCATTAATCGTGTTCCAATCCCTTTTTTAGGATCTTTTACCGTCAATTTCGCTATCGTTGTCGATAATCATACAGTTGAAGATGCGGGTATCTGTCCCTTAAAGTCTTCGGTCTCTGCTGCTCATTGAGTGCTTTGTTTATTCTGATTTCCATTGCCTCGATGGCTTCCCCAATTTCACCATTGATAAGGTTTCTGTTCGCATCCAGCAACGTTATTGTCTCCGCGGTTTGTCTTTAGAATCGTTCGATATCCAGTCGGTTGTAGTTGATGTCTAATCGTTTTACGGTACTGATGCAGTTTGATTTGATTGATGTTAAACTGGCTCGTGGTCCGCATTCCGCATCTCCAGAAGAGGTTCAGTGCGGGTGATTGTGCAACTAGCGAACGATGTTGATGAAGTTCGATTAAACCAGGAAGAAGTCCAGCCAGGTGTTCTATGGAATGTTGGCTTCGGATCACTTAGATCACTAAAAATGAATGGTGCTTAATATTTTCATCCAACCATATCACCAGGAATTATTCAGCGTCAAATGAAGTTGTGCCGTACCGCATTGTGGGTGCGTTGGGCATTAAAATTGCCTTCAATCATTTCATTAAGCGGCTGGGCTGCTGAAAAGAAAAAGATCCTGGTTAGTATTTTCTGGCACAGCATTTTTTGTATATGCCGAAAATAACAAGTGTTGCGTCATCTTCGACTTCTATGATGACGACTGTAGATGCGATTTCAAAGGATTTTAGACTAGAAATCACGACTTTAAAGGACTAAATGTTCTTATTCACAAAGATGGCTGAGCCCTTTTTTTGCTTTGATCCTTGTCTTTACGGAAAGTGTTGTATTCTTCTATGTCCATGCTGTTATGCTTGGCGGTATTAGGCACTGGTTTCGCTGATGAGGGCCATGTCCAGTGAGTTCTTTTTCAGGAAGAGGTGGAATGTCTTCATTGTATCTTTAACCAGCTTATAAGCTGTATAACTGAAAGATACAAATGACCAAAGTCACTGACTGCTCCTCCTTGCTCTGTGAAGTGTAGTTGCTAGGCACTACTGAGCGAGCTTTCTTCATTGCTGATGCCAGATCGGTTCCGAAGTGTGCCTTCAGTTTCTTATCCAGATTTATTTTAATAGCGGTTACTGGTCCGTTGGTATTTTATTTTTACTTCCTTGGTTGAATCACTGCTGTTTACTCCTCGATTAATTTCTTTTAGATTGCATTCATCTGGGTTGTGGTTTTCTTTGCACTTCACGCACACGTACAGATTGAATTTTGTCATTGTTGATCGCTACATTTTTGGCAGTTCTGATATGTCCTTGCTTTTGAAGCGTTCCCAATGGACCTTCTGGTTTAGGATAAGCTTTTTTCGGTCACATCACAAGATTGGCTGACTTCTTAAATAAATTAAAAAAATGAGTTTAAAGGCAACCCAAATGTTTCACCTAATAAAAGTTCATTATTAAAACGACCGAACCTGCGTTAATATATTTCAGAATATTAAACTGTCGACTTTCTATATAAGCTCTTCTTATTTGGAATAAAATTGGCTCAATCAAAAGCACTGATTTGGCGAGACAATAAAAAAATAATTCGTATGTGTTTGTTTGTGAATAAAATCAAATTACCGTTTTATGGAATCATATTATTATGCGACTAACGACTTGGCACACTTTAAGCAAAATGTTAATTTTATTTCATCCATAAAAGTAGCATAATCGTATACGAGTACACATGAGGATCATCCAGCGCCTGAGATATAAAAAATAACGAAGTTTTAATACAACGCGCACTTAATTCTCGTTATTCCCTGTTTCTTTTTCCAAGAGCAATATCAAAATTTAAAATTCATGGCTCCACCTCCGTGCAAGGACAAACGAAACCCTCACCTTTCGCAACCTAACATATAACCCATCTCAGACGTTTCAAGACACCTATAACCTTGAACTACAAATAATAAAACTTCAACCGTATGTGCGCGCCTTTGGTGGTTTTCCTCTCCAGTAGTGTTGCGATTTCATATCTGCTGATAGTTTCGACTTTCGTTTCGAAGTTGGCAGTAGAATAACAATGTCTAAGGACATTCATTCGCACAACAAAGTCAAAGAGTTTCCCCCCGAGGGAAATAAAAGAATACCGCGTACTCTATATAAGTCTGTTTGAGAAAATACTATTGAATTAGAAAATAGTTGGAAAATAATTTCCATTCGATCCTTAGAAATGAATCCTTTTTCATTTGCTGGCAAATTGTGTAGATACTTGTGCTGGGTTCATTTCACCTTTTATTCGCTCGCTTTTGCTTCACATAGTCTTGATAGTCCTTTGAGTTGCATCATCGCATCATCTGGTTTTTGTTAGCCTTTTGTGAAATTAGATTCCGGATTTTAACCTTTAATTTTCCTTCCTGCAGCAACACACTACGGATGGGTATCTCCAATGTGAATCCTTGCAAAGTTATTTGTATAGATTCCTTGTCACGCTGGCTGTGCTGGTGGCTTACACTATATAACTGTACCGCAAGTTTATTGAATCCATTTATCACGTTACTTTAAAGGCGGGTTTCCTCCTTTACAGCTGTGGTATTTTTCATGCTCTTTGAAAAATGCATAAAGAACATTTTCCATTTAAAAAGTTGTTATGTTTTCTTTTTTGTTAACTTTTTTCCGTACCAAGGCTTGTTGCTGGCTTCAGTGTTTGGTCCTTTTTGATATCCAACCACTTCCTGGCTTCGTTTTGTCGATTTATTTATTGTCGTCTAATATTGGCGTTGAAAGAAACACTCTGTAATACCCACGTTCTTTTTCTCTTTAGTTTTGTGTTTGTGTGTGAGTAGTGCGGGTGTGTACATATTGCAAGGACGATTGTGAAAAAATGGTGACGAATGGCAATGGCTAAGGAGGGCTGACAACGAGGAGAAGAAGTTATAAAGTGAAGGTTTTGAACAGGACAGGCTTCAATGAATGGGTAGAATTTTTTGTAAAAAAAAAAGGATATTGGATAGGAAAAGAGAAAAGCATATTCCTAAGGAATCTTTTGCTATGCTATGACGAGAAAGGAGAATAGATTTCTTTTCTGCTTCGTTTTGTCTGATCATATTCATGGTGACTGGTTAACAAAGTGTTTTAAAGTGATTTTTCATGTTTTTTTTTTTTTGTTTGTGAGTTTGGGTCTTGAGTTGCTGTGAATTCAAGATATATATAAGTTTTTTAAAGGTTCTTCGGCTAGAAAATGCGAATTCGATAAGTTTATTTTGATGCAATTTGTATTCCCCCCTCCCCCCAACTTAGTTTTTATTACAGCTTCTAATCGATTCTTGGTTGACCGGTTGACTGTATATTGGAGGATTCCTTCCCATTCCTTTTCCAGTGCCGTTTTCAGTTCATTTACTGTTTCATGAGCATGGATTTCTGGCCTTAGCCATTCGCTTAAGCTTGTCCTACAGATGCTCGATAGGATATAAGTTTGGGCGTAGTGCTGGCCAGTCAATCATGGCAATACTGACTTTTCTGAGAAATTCGACAGTTCCTCCCTCAGTTTAGCATTGAATCAAGCATTAAAATGAATTCTTCGCCAATTATCTCAGCATAAGGAACGACGCACGCCAACTTGATCCACCAGAATATCGGAGATGTACCAGCCAGAAGTTTAACCTCCTCCACGACCACCATCACGCACAAAAACCAACTCGCTTTTGACTTCAACTGTAATGCCTGCTCATATCATAATAAACCGATCCACCCCCGTAAACTATGGTTTCGGTAAAACTGTATTGTGTGTATCGCTCGCCAGGTTATCTATAACGCTCTGCATTTACGATCGCTTCCATACATACACATTCTGGCCATAACTTAACTCCATTATTGGTCAACTTCCCAATCGTATTGAGTGTGTGAGCAGATCGAAGTCGAGCTTGTCGGTGAATTGTAGTTAATTTTGGTCCCTGGCAAGATGTTTCGAGGTAAGGCCGACTTCTTTAAGCCGTCTCCTAACATGTCCTCGTTTTATCTGTCTGAACTGTTCTTGGGTGTAAACGCCAGTCAAAAGACGATTTTGAAGAGAAGTCATGACGACAAATTTGTCATCTTTCTCAGTGGTACACCGTGGATTCCCACTCCTTCTGTAGGTTTTTGATACACAAAATGAGCTTAGATGGATTTGACGGCCCACTTTGCGTTGGCTCATTCATTCTTGCAAAAGTGTGACAACTTGAGGAGCTTCTACGGGCGTGGATTTATTTTTTCAATATGAAGAGAGCTAATAAACACCAGTATGTCATATCCAGTTTTAATAGAAACTATTCTTTTTAACCAAAAATAACGGTACCTAGTTGCTTCACTATTTCTTGTTAGCAATTTTACAATTGTACATGTAGTACCTCGTGGCTTGATGGTTAGTGCGTAGGACTGTCATGCCGAAGGTGTGGGTTCGATTCCCAGCCGTGCCACCTAAAAACAGAAATGTTTTATTCGAGGTACTGCCTCTTGCGAGGAACTGACAAATCCTCCAAGAGTATACTTGTCATGAAAAAGTGCTTCTCATTTAGCCGTTCGGAATCGGCAAAAAACTGTAGGTCCCCTCCATTCCTGCCACCAAATACGCACACAGGAATGGTTGTGAGTTGTAAGTCACTAGGCCCTGGTTCTCCACGAGCTGTTGCGCCACTCAATTTAATTTAATTTAATTTAATTTTACATAATCGTAAATACTCGAAATTTTTATTAGAAAACGAACTGGTCAATTTTTTTTGAATCTTCGTACCTAACGTTTTTCAAATTTTTAAAATATTTCAATTTTATGAAAAATAATGGTATCTTCCATACAAATATTATGGAAGCAAAATCTTTTTTTCTCAAAAACGGCTACTGACATTTTTTTAGTTTGCTGAAATAAGTGCACGATTGGGTTGCACGTACTTGCTCTTATGTTCAAGATTATATAAAAATATAAAAAACGCTTTTAAATCGTTCTTTAAGTTGTAAAAGGTGTTTTTTTTAGAGTTATATAACTTTAAGTTAGTAGCACTATTTTAACTGGCGGCCATTTTGTCAGCTGTCAAGTGATTTATTTTTAATTTGGTTTGGTATTTCAACATGAATAGAGTGACGCCTGAACAACGCTTCCGAATTGTACAAATTAATTTTGAAAATCATGGTTCTGTTTTTCAATTGTCATAAGCGAATTTTGTTATGCGATAAAGCTCACTTTTGGTTGAATGCGGATACGTCAAAAAATATAACTGCCGTATTTGGAGTGATGATAATCCTCAAGTGTATGTTTAGACATACACGGAACACGGGCCGATAAGCCCGAAACGATTGGCCACTTGGAGGACAACATTCGCCGCGTTATTGCCGGTATACGGCCACAAATTTTGGAAAAAGTCATCGAAAATTGGATCTCCAGATTAGACTACGTCCGAGCCAGCCGTGGCGGTTATATGCCAGAAATGATATTTAAATTATAATGCCAGAAAATTATCTTTCGAATAAAGCAAATTTCATGTCCATTTAAAATAAAAGCGTGTTAAAAATCATCTTTGCTTTATTCCATTTCAAAGTTCTATAACTCTAAAAAAACACCCTTCATAAAGAACTAGTAACATAGCTTAGAGTTCGAAGTCGAACCCAAGTATGCCATTTTATTATTTCAAAAATTGGAATATATGCAAAAAATTGGGATAATATTGTTAGAAAATATTCAAATACATTCAAAAACCAAGTTTAAAAAAAATTCATCAAAAGTTTTTTTTTTTTTTTTTTAATCCAAAATATTTTTTTTTTTCAAAATTTTCATATGCAATATTATTGACATTTTAAAGAAGCTTTTTCGCAAAAAGTACACGATACCTACAATAATATCTACACTTATTTATTTTTATCAAAATCGTTGGAGCCGTTTTTGAGATAAATAAGCTTTTCGTACACAGGTTATAGTATCGTCATTTTTTGAGCTTAAAAATTCAATTTCCCCTTTAGGGAATCACCAAAAAAGCCTTTAGTTCAAAATTTGAGGAAGTTCGCATCTATGGTTAAGCTGCAGATCGAGATACAAATAGACGTACAGACAGAATTTTGCCACCCCCTTTTTTCGTGTTCTCTTTCATCGTAGTGTCATGTTTGATTGTTATCTCGAAATTATATTATTGCACGAATCCAACACTTGCCCAATAAAAAAATTAAATAAGGTTTAAGAAGTCCTGTACCTTCGGCAAACAATTAAAAGAAAAACGAAGGCCTATAGCGGAACAATATTTTGCCTTCTACAGAATTTAACCAAAAAGTGCCATTATGGCGCTCGCCTTCGCATTCCAATTGTTCACCTTTCTTTCACACACACTCTGTAGTCACGGTATTCGGTCACGAGTGGAAGCTGAAAGCCTGCCCCGCTATTGAACCCACTCCACTCTCTCATTTTAAGTATCTTAGTGAAAGGGATCATTCTGAATAGAGGGTATCTTAATGAACGCATCCAGTTCACCTCCGTCTTATGACACGATACAAGTAAAAATAAAAATCAAATTTACATGATCAAAGTCCCGTTAAAAACCGACCTAGACTAAAGGAGGGTCCACACTATGCCGATCAACATTGTTGGTTAACATTGTCGATCAACATGCTAGTGTGTACGTCAAAAACTTTCGTAGCAACAATTTGTACGGATTGGAATTTTCTGATCGATGCGTCAGGATCCAACCGAAGGGTTCAGGGTTCGAGTCCTGGGAGTACCTAACCTTTTTTTTTTTGTGAACAATAAAGTTCAAACGATATCATTAACATTCATTCACAACAAATATTGCATTTTTTATCAAATATAAATTGATTAATAACGCACAAA
The DNA here is from genome assembly GCA_963921185.1 of Dasysyrphus tricinctus. Classification (NCBI taxonomy): domain Eukaryota; kingdom Metazoa; phylum Arthropoda; class Insecta; order Diptera; family Syrphidae; genus Dasysyrphus; species Dasysyrphus tricinctus. The sequence continues at coordinate 40,605,045 of OY992532.1, read as the reverse complement.
ACCAAAAAATTATGTTCATGAAATTAAAACCCTACAAATGTTTTTAATAAAATGGAATTTGTTAAATAACTTTGTCGATTACTATCCATTGTATCCATGTTGATTGGCAATGTCGATCAACACGTCTAAACTTTCTCAAAACTGTTGATCAACGATGTTGATCCCATCACATATGTACATATCGTGGGACCGGTACGACATACCGAAAACCAAAATTTCGATTAAAAAAAGTCTCGAGTTCGAAAATTCGAACATTAAAAATCTTGTATTTCATAATCTCGCAATTAGAAAATCTCGCTTTTATCAAACTCGCGTTTGCATCTGGAGCCCAAAAGTCTGGCAAATTTTGACCAAATTTCCGCAATATTAAATCTGGCAAATCAAAATTTCACAAATACAAATCTCACAGCAACGAATCTTCTCATACGAACACGGTTTTAAGAAAAAAAAATTTTTTTCTCTCCCTTGTTCTCTTGACAACAATAATATTGAAAAATCAAAAAAATTGTTACAATTAATTAATAAAAGTGCGCTCTGAAAGTACTTAGGTGCTTGATTTACGTATTTCGCAAAAGGTAAGATATCTCGAAAAATTTAATTGCATTGCAACAAATACATTTTTTAAATCAAAATCTCGCAAGTTAAAATCTTGCGCGAGCTTTAAAAAAATGTATTTGTTGCAGTGCAATTACATTTTGTGAGATTTTAGTTTACGGGATTCCGTTATTGCGAAATTTTGAGAAGCGGTATTTTGTAATTACGTGATTATGAAAAGCGAGGTTTGAATTTTGAGTGCAAGCTTTTGATTTGCGAGATTTCGTAACCAACCCACATATGGTTGCGCAGGGACCATCTGTCACATGCCTAAAAGAAAAAAGTGGACCTTCTGTCTCACTTTGTGTTTTTGTGATTTTTGTGAATCACCTGTCACGATTATTCTTCGAATACCTAATGGAGGTTTTTTTCCAAGATGCTTTAGGAGCAGGCCTCTGACTGATGGACCAGGTTTGCACTGAACTCTGCTAGCATTTTGGAGCCGCAACAAGAAACGGAACGATATTAGTGTAAAAAGGGAAATGAATGAGTAGGTGAAACTGGTTGTGGTAAAATTTACAGTAACAACATTCTGGACTCATCCGTGAAGATAAATTAAATCCATTATTGGTCAAATCTCCAACCGCAGAGTGCGTTTCGTCACTTTTCTTTTTTTATTTACCATAAGAGAATTTGTATGATGGAGAAAGAAAAAAAAATAAAAATTAAGAGATTTTGTTATGACAAATCTATTACCGTTACAAACCATTTTTATTGCGCTGATAACAGTCCGATGTATAATATTAAAATTATCTGGAAGTTTCAGGGTCATACAAAAATATTGGATATAAAAATTTCCCAAAAAAACAATTCTTTAATTAAAAAAAAAAGTTTCAATTTTTCGACACCTCAAAAACGGTTGTCATTTTTTTTAAATTTTAATATGAATAAATAAATATGTGCTAAAGATTTGCATGACAAAATATTTCCTTTTAAATAATTTAAGAATTTTTTACATATATAAAAAATATTTAAAAAAAACACCTCCAACGATTTTAAAAATTGTTTTCTTATGCATTCATATTTGATCACATTCACATATTCAGAAAGCATTTTTTTTTCTCAAATTAAGAGAATTTGTCAGACATTTCAGTGCCAGATACATATGACATGAAAATATGGCGATTGCACTTTGTATTTTGTATTTTTAACAATAACAATTTGCTTAATGACAATTTTCTTATAATTACGACAAGACGGTTTAATATTCATATAGAGGGTGTTTCTTTTAGACGTGTGGTTCTCAATCTGGCAATACTTTTTTCGGAGTTGGTCATTTTGACAGCCGTCACTTGGCTTATGCTTAGTTTGGTTTGCCATTTCATAATAAATAGACTAACTCCTGAATAACGTTTGCAAATCGTGCAAATTCATTACCAAAATAATGGTTAAGTTGGCGCGCTGTTACAGTCAATGGGGAACGCTATAAAGCCATGATTAATGACTTATTCGTGCCTGAATTGGAGGACGTTGATGTTGACGACCTTTGATTCCAACAAGACGGCGGCGACGGCGCGGCATCGCTACATGCCATACAGCCAACGAAACAATTAACAACGCGTTATTGCTGACATACGGCCCCAATTGCTGCAAAAAATGGTCGAAAATTCGGCCTCTCGGCTGGAATTTAGTCAAGTCAGCAGCGACCACCAGCCCGAAATTATTTTTAAAACATAAAGCGAAATTCTTTGCCATAACATTAAATTATATGCGTTTTATTTCTTCTTGAAAACAACACGTCTAAAAAAAAAACACCCTTTACAAACAGAAGTCAACTCGAATAAAAAAAAAATCAGTTTTTAGGCATCATTTTTGTTGTTGTTTTTTCATAGTTGCAATTCCATGCTATTAGTGCAATTTCTACAATGCAAAAGATAGAACCCGAAGGAAAATATCTTCAACTTTGCTTCATGAATGAAAAATGGAAGTCGAAAGTTAAAAAAAAAAGAAATAAATAAACTAAAAAAAAAAAAGCTCTTGGAATTCCAACTTAAATTGCACATTCATTAAGTTGCCTTGCCTACGGCTCGTGCACTATAAAGACAGGCAACAAAATCCATGACTGTTTTTGTTCAAAGCGTTCGTCGTCCTCCCACCTTTTTTATTTCTATACAATCATCCCGAGAATATCTATGGGTATAACTATAATATATTTTTTTTTCTTGATTTTAAGATGTTTCCTCCAAGAGTTTCCGCATAGAGAACTGCAATCAAAATATTTGTCCTCGACGAATTTATATATATATTTTTTTTAAGCATCCTGTATTCATGAATGCACTACGCTACTGTCAGGACTCTCTTAAAGTATTATTTTTCAATTAAGTTGATCTTAGAAAAAAAACTTAGAAAAGCTTTGGTCTACAATAAAAACCGAAGCAATATACTTATTTCATTTCAAATGGACCGTGAACATTTTAGCTTGTTGAGTTGATGCTAATGGCTACATTTTCATCGATCCAATCTTATGACCAAAGTGCAAAACAAACCAAAAACCACAAACACGAACGGGTTGAATATTTTTGCATTTTGTATTATCTGTATAAGCAGGTAGAGGAAATAAGTGTGTATTGTACAGACCGCTTTTTCAAATAATAAAAAACAATTTTCCACCAGGACGATGATGATGGTTATTGGCACTATGCAATGTACATTCACTCATATTGTTCATCCCAGGAGTGGAATAACAGTCAAACTGAATCAGAACACGCTGAAGGCCTTCAAATTTCAAGAGCTCCTTTTTTTATAGGAAAAAGAGCAAATGAAAAAAAAAATGTACACATCATTGAACAGTTGCAGTTGCAGTTATTGATAATTTCTATTAAAAGAAATTTTATGCAGTCGAAATATTAATGCACACAAATATAACATAGGAGATGTCATATTATGAGTATGATTGAGAGGTGCCTGAAGCCGACCCTGAAAACTAATCTTCAGTGGGGACTACTTTTTGTTTTTCTTAAAATTTCTTTTTAGAAGGAAAAAACTAGTTTCGTAATAGACCAAGAGCCGGAAGCAAATTTTGGGAGTGGAGGTATAACCAAAATCAGAGTATGAGGGATTTTAGGTACATGTATCGTGATATGGAACATGAAAGTCTGGCAGGTTTTTTTCTCAGCCTTTGGTGGGGGTGGGGGTTTAAAACCCGCTTGGTTTCCTATTTATATGGTAGTGTCATTAACACTTCAATTTACTTTTAAAAAATAAGAAATCATGCTCTGTCATTTTCCCTAAGTCCCAACACTTTTATCTTCGTGATCCGATAAACAGGACCCATGATTTAACCTTTTTAAGCAAACCTTTTTAGCGTTTTTGTGGAGACTTTATTTGTTGATTTTTTGATTTGCTGAAAATCTCCAAAAAAGGGATGCTAAGGTTCACGTAAAATGGTTATATCTTGAGTTCTATTAATCGGACCGTCAAGATTGTGGTGTTTATGCTTTGAAAAAATGACAGGGAATCATATCCAATTTTTCAAAAATGAATTAAAGAGGTTATAACCCTGAAAATAAATCAGGGGATCTAGCACTTTTTAGCCCCCCACCCCTCCCAAAGGCTGAAAACAAAACCTGCCAGACTTTGGTATTTGATATCATGATACATGTACCTATAATCCCTCATACTCCGATTTTGGTTATACCTCCACTCCCAAAATTTGCTGTAGGCTCTTAGACTATAAGGATTATTTTTGCGAATGAGTTTCAAACCAGTGGCAGGTAAGTTTTTTTTTATATTGATTCTAGGAAAAGAATTGTTTTTCAACTATTTGCTTTGTTTCATTTTGCAGTTGATTTGATCTTTAAAGAAATGTACATTGAAAACACGATTGACCGCAGTGCAACTAGTTCGAAACCAGTTTAACCATTGATAAAATTGAATCACAATTGAATATTTTGGCGCCCTCTATTTTTTTTTTTTTTTTTTTTTTCATTTATGGCCTTACCGCCTTTTTAACCCCAACTGTATAACTTATACCACAAATTTACCATCACATCCGAACAATTTTGAAGCATTTTTCTTGCTGTTGATTTTTTTTTATTGCTTCTGTTTTCAAATATTTGCTTAACCATAGCTGAGGGACTATAATAGCGGTTGTGTTACTCTTGATGCAGGGAAAAATATCCAAAATATTCTCACTGTGGTTTGTATGAATTTTTGTTGTGTTGAACCATTTTAAAGTGGTCAAGGCAATTTTCACGAAGTTTTTACATACATATTTCTCTGGACTTTGGGTTGGTTGGGCAAAAAAAGCAATATTTGGCTTCCACTATGGGCTACATAAGGTTGGAGTTCATATGAACAAAAGATGAAGTACTTAGTTTTTGTTTTATCAATGGAAAGTGATTTTTTTAAGGTTAGTGTATTTTGTATTATATGAATATTCTATTTTGTAGATTAGGAACACCTTTGTGGAGCAGATGGCTGAGAAGCCAATAATATACAGAAGCTTAAAAGTTGTGTTAACAATTTTGTTGCCAGACACTTCTGAATGCTAATGTACTAACCTACATCCCAAAATTATTCACTGAATTTTTTGAAACGTATTGTTTGTGCTTGTTAATTTAGTGGACTTTAAAGAAGTGGCTTAGGTTTGTAGGAGTGGATACATACTTTTTTTTTAGCTTAAAATATGAATGTTTCCAGTCAAACTGAAAATACTTAATTTTCTTAAAATTGATGTGACGTAAATACTGGCTTGGAAGACTATATTTTCTGTTGTATTTTCTAACAAGTTGATGTTCACCTGCAGCTTTGTCTTATTTTTACTTGCCACTTATGTTGATACTTAATGGCAAATTATGCTCTTAAAAGTAAACAATCTCGACATTTTAATCAAACCTAACATAATCATGATAAGGAAGCCGAAAAAAGTAGGGCTCCTAATACGTCTGCCTGTCTGTTTGGCAACAGCCTAATGGCTGAGTTGATTTCTGCAACTTGGTACATATAATTTATTGGTCACTCCCTCACTGGTTTAAAAATTCGAAATTCAATTTTCTGTCCGAAAATTCTGTTTTCCAAAATTCTGTTTTTTTTTTAGTTCTGTCTTTTGAAACTCAGTTTTTCAGAATTCTGTATTATAAAATTGTAAGCAGTAACATTCTGCTTATTCTGTTCTTTTCTTAAAATCGGAAAACAAAAAAGTAATTCTTCAACTTTATTGTTAGACAATTCAGTGCAACATTATCTTGCAATCTAGAAGAGATTTTATTTTTGCTCGTTCGTCGAAAACGTCATCTGCACTAAAAATGCATTTGCAGAATGTTGTTTAACACAAACTACTAAAGTCACATGTTCGAAAACATCATCCGCGGTGCAGACGCGCAGTTGACGATAAAGATATTGAGAAACCAGAGAGCGTTTTCGTAAATATATGTAAAATGCGTCTGCGAGTAAATTGAATAACGTTGATAAAACCGATTTTGTGCAAGATAAGACAATTAATTGCATGTGACGATTGCAACTGCGTCAAAAACTGACGATCATTCGACTATCAAATTGAATCATTCGAAAACGGCCCATTTTATTTGATTGCTGCACATATTTTTCTACAACGAACTTTTCACGCACAACTTATATTTTCCTTTATTTTATACTTTAACGGGTTAATGAATACGGCAATTATTGTTTTGCATGCGAGCAAATAGTGTGGTGAATAAAATTTTTTTGTTGTATGGTTGGTTTACACTTAAAAAAAATATATCATCTCACAGCACTTTTTGCATGCAAATGGTTTTTGCATCCAAAAATAATTGTTTTCCATTTTAAGGTCTATAGTTAAAAAATTAAGTGTAAGTTAATGACTAAGTGGGTGGCTTAGGCTAGGGCAAACAATTTTCGTTTTGAATACTATACAAAGTTATGCACATAATAGGTAGAAAATTGTTAAGAAAATACTGTTTTTTCTGCGCATGGAACTGGAATCTATGCTTTTAGCTTCAATTATTATTTCAGATAAAAGAGCAGTCTTAAAACTTAATACAAGAAATTTTCCTTACTCTGCCAATAATAACAAGAATGTTTGGAAAATTTTAAAAAGCGTGCTATTTTGTAAAACGGAATTTTGAATTTTGAGTTGTATTTTTAGCATGCAAATTGTGGTGTAGTTTTGATTTGTTCGCTCCTTTATGTTTTCGGGGGTGCTGAATCCGAATCTGAGGTTTGCCAACAAAATTTCGTGACGCAACATGGAAAGAAATGCAAAAAATTATGCAAAAATGCATTTTTTGGGGGTTTTTCACTAATGACTCGAAAACTGCCAATTATTCAAAAATTACATCAAAGTACCATTGAAAGTATACACAATTTCCAATAAATCTTTATTTAAGGCTTTTTTCTGCAACAACCCACTTGAACTCAAGCGCTAGTCGAAAATTGACGTATTCTTACTGATTTCGAAAATCCACTCGAAAGCACTACGAAATTACTTTGTGTGACAAAACTTGAATTTTTGTCTGTAACATGAACCAAGATATACTTTTCTGATGGTCTTTGATGCGCTGAGTTCGAATCTGGCCTTAAAATTGCTCTAGCACGTCATGTTTTTGAGATATTCGAATCTAAAGATTTAAAATAAAATGCATTTTTTATGCAAACTTGGGGTTATATTTTTTATAATTCTGGGGTATAAACATTTTACTTCAAAATTGTTTTGTAATCTTTCAAACACCTCCATTCGTCTTCGAGAAAGTGCCCTTTTGAGAACAAATTGACTGGATTTTTTTAATTAGATAGTTTAAGACGAAAACTAACGATTTCTCGAAGATGAATGGAGGTATTTGAAAGATTCTATCAGAATTTTGATAGGCTGAATTTTGAAAAGCAGAATTTTGAGAGCAGAATTTTGAAAGCAAAATTTTTGAAAAGGAGAATTTTGAAAGCAGAATTTTGCAAAAATAATTTTGACCCAGCCCTTTAAATTTGTTTTGAAATTTCTCATCAGTTGAATGGATTTAAAATAAAAATTGAAATTATTAACTTTAATTTAAAATTAAGGGAAAAATTAAAATATTTTTATTTGAAAATTCGATATTTCAAAAACGTGTTGAATTTTTTTTTGAAATAATAAATTTATATGCATATCAATAAAAACTTGAAATTTGCATAATAAATAATAAAAACTTTTTTTAACTAATTCAACGATTTTTAAATTTTGTTTTCCATTCATTGATATTTGATCGAGTATTCAAAAAAAAAAGTGAGTCTTACAATTCTGTGTGTTTTTGTTCGGCTACAGCCTAAACGGCTGGATCGATTTCCACAAAACTTGCTAGTAGTATTTGTTGATTCTGCCCACACATTTTTTAAATTTTTTTTAGAACCAAGTATAACGTTTCATAATAACGTTTTAATAAAGTTTCATTTTTCATAAAAACGGCTCCACAACTTTTCTTAAAAAAAAAAAATTACAAATTTCTTTTAGATTGGAAACCATTTTTCAAAAGATGGTTTTTAATGGTACCTCTCAAAGAACTTTTTTTTATTTACGATTTTCTTCAAAACGGTATGACTGATTTCAATAATTCGTTTGTACAGAAGATTTAAAAAAAATATAAACAGTTTTTGTTGCCAAAATGTAAACAAAAAATATTTTAATTTTTTCAAAAATCAAATATTCCGGAAACGACATGATCAATTTTCTTTTAACTCGATACTTAAGAGTTTTTTAATACTCTCCAAAATATTTTTAGGAAATCAAATTTAGTTGTATGCAAAACTTAAGGTACCTTCCATGCAAAAGTTAAGGAAAATATTTTTTTTCTCATAAACGGCTCCTACAATTTTTATGAAACTTTTGCCGTAGGCCAAAATTAGTGCGATCTTCTACAAAAAAATTATAAAATTTGACACTAATCAATTATTAGTAGTACCTACATCTCTTAGAATGTATTTCATTTTGAATTTTATCATTATATGTAAGCTGAACGGATTTAGATAAAATTTTGTCAAACAAATTTTTTTTTTAAATAAACAAAAAAAATTCAAATTATATTTTTGAAAATTCGATATTTCAAAAACTGTTTGACTCGTTTTTTTGAAATTCAATTTTCATATGTACATAAATAAATATTTAAGATTTGCATTCCAAAATGTTTCCCCAAAAATGTTTTAAGAATCTGATAGATACAAAATATTTTGTTTTAAAAACCGCTCCAACGATTTTAATTCTAGTTTTTCATGTAATCATATTAAATCAAGAATTCAAATGGAATTCTTTTGGAGCACGCATTGGCCCTTATTACAGTCTTAGAACATCTTCCGCTGGGCCAAAATGTGCATTTAAGCCAATTTAAAAAAAAATGGACATACCCCCCTTTAGAACCAAGGTATAGCCTTAAAACCCGACAAAATGTCGATGGATGACCATCTGACATTTGCAGCTTCTAATATACTCTGTAGTCCAGTGCATTTATAATCTGACCCAGCAGTTTGTAACACCCCCAAATTTTATTTTTTTATTCGAAGGGTAGTTGATTGAAGATAATAACCCTGATTTTTCGCACTCGCGAAATTTACCGTTTGGCCGCCATCTTGGATTTTGTTTCATTTTAGTTTTTATTAAATATCTCGGTTCCTAGAAGTTCTACGAAAAAGTGTTTAATGCCAAAAATGTAGAAAATTAAATTTTCTATCTTTTATGTTAACAACATTTTTTCGATATTTTTTATATTTAAAAAGTTACAAGGCAATAAAAGAAACTTTTTTTTATTTTCTAGGTGTTTTCGAAAATTTTGCACATTCGCCATCGGAAACTAAAAAAATTTTCTATGCAAAGTTTGTTGGCCACTAAATTTACAACAATTTTTCCATATAGCTTTTTTCTGTATTCCAATAAATGCCAAAGATATGAATATTTTTGTATTAATAGTTTTATATTGTTTTCCAAAAAAAAAATGAAAATCACGACTATTAAAGCGGTTCTCTATGCTTAATACCAATTTTAAGCTGATGTAATACTGGCGTTATTGCACTTTCACCATAAAATGAAGCAATGTCCTAACTGCAATATAAGGAAATACTGCCCAAATGTGTGAAATTTTTTCTATCAAATAGGCCCCGCTTCGGAGAAGTTTGGTGCATCATGCAAGGAGCTTTCAGCGCTAACGCGTACAACCATGCATCGCATTCGGATCGGGAACGTGGTTGGGTGTGACGACCAGCGCAGCGGCGTGATGACCCGCGGTATGGCGACAACCCAAGAACCCCACCGCGCTACATCGCACCACCCTCAATCCGAACACAGCCCACATACGTACCTACTTATGTGTCACCGCCAACAGCTTGCGATATTCGCGCCCCTTCCCTCTCCGGAAGCCTTTTTTCTACCTAAAGATTTAAAAAAACTTATCTACATATATGTACATGCAACAAAATATCACCTTTCTCAAACATTTCCGAAAACTTTGCGTATTTTTTGAAATAAAGTTTGGAAATATCACCCGAAATTAAGGAAATATCGCCCAAGTTTTACAAAAACAATTTACATGCTTAGATAATAGGCGTTTTTCTTTTTTAATTCAGAAAAGAGCTCTGAACAGAGTCCGAGCATGTCGAGCATGTTCTGAACATCATCTGAGCAAGTTTGTTCTGACCACCCTGAACTATTTTTGAAATACACCTGAACACTAGCTGTCAAATGCTATGCGTTCAGCATTGAACTCAGTCTGCTCAGTCATTTTATTCTGAGCTCAAAAGCGCGCTCTGAACAAACTCTGAACACACTCAGAACGAAAAAAGAAATACAAATTTTTAGCTCTGAACGCTCAGAGCTAAAAAAGAAACACAACTTTTTGCTTGACTGTTCAGGCTCTGCTCTGAATTAAAAAAGAAAAACCCCTAATATTTCATTTCATTATTCAAAATAGTTTTGGGCAGTATTTCCAAATTTCTTCTATGCTTTTGGTGCTTAAAATATAACTGAAAACCCTATGAAAATAATTGTAATTCAATGAAACTTGGAATAAATGTTTCATTTGTAAAACCGAGTATTAAGAGAGTTCCCTTGAAATAACTTTGGTGAAAGGGTATTTTTTTTAAAGTAAGGGGCAAGTGTAGAACTATTACCATAGCACCCACGAGAAAACTTTTACACTCATAAATCTTGCCAAAAGAATTAAATTTGTCATGGCAAAAAAGATCCAAAAATCTAAATGGTCCATTGTTAAAAAAAGCGGTTGTACATACAAACACAAGCTAAAAAGAAAAAGGAAAAGCTTAAAATTGGTATTAAGCATAGAGAACCGCTTAAAGGCCCATTTGCTGATACGAAACTTAAGTTATTAAGTAGAACATAAGCTTTTTAAGTAGAGCATAAATGCTTAAGTTTCGTATCAAGAAACAGGTCTAAAAGTCGTGATTTTCATTTTTTTTGGAAAACAATATAAAACTGTTAATACAAAAATATTCATATCTTTGTCATTTATTGGAATACAGAAAAAAGTTATATCGCAAAATTGCTGTAAATTTAGTGCCCAACAAACTTTTCATACAAAATTTTTTTAATTTCCGATGGCGAATGTGCTAAATTTTCGAAAACACTTAGAAAATAAGAAAAAGTTTCTTTTGTTGGCTTGTAGCTTTTTAAATATAAAAAATATCGAAAAAATGTTGCTAACATAAAAGATAGGAAATTTAATTTTCTACATTTTTTGTATTAAATACTTTTTCGTAGAACTTCTAGGAACCGAGATATTTAATAAAAACTAAAATGAAACAAAATCCAAGATGGCGGCCAAACGGTAAATTTTGCGAGTGCGAAAAATCAGGGTTACTATCTTCAATCAACTACCCTTCGAATAATTAAATAAAATTTGGGGGTGTTACAAACTGCTGGGTCGCCCATATAAAATTTTATAAATGCACTGGACTACTGGGATATTCTACATTTTTCTTGCTCCAGTGGCATGGCTCAATGGTGTATTGATTTGCATTCCTAAAAATGCGAGTATTACAGTGGAATTGTTTTCAGATTAGATGGGGGAGACCACTTCGACATGTGCCATCTTCGAAAAAAACGACGTCGAATATTTGATAATTCCACTAAAAAATGTTCTATTATGCACTTAAAGAACTGAAAGCTATTCAGTTTCCTCGATTCGAGTTGTCTTCATGATAAGTGGCAGAAGTGGTATATTTAGCCTTAACGGCAAAATACAACATTGAGTTATTGATGCATTAAATTCTACGCGGGTTTTTATTCCCCCACTAGAAAAAGCTGTAGAAATCAGAATATAATGAGCTTTTTACACGCATCTACTGAATATCCACATCCAAAGGAACGAATGTTATTAAAAGGAAGGTCTATCATCAGAAAAACTGTTTAATGGACTACAAATTTCAGACAAGAGATCATTGATGAACAAAAGGAAGAGTGTTGGAGACAAATCGGAGCCCTGGGGCACACCAGCATTTATTGTGTCAGATTCGTTACCAATTAATCCGCGTTTCCGTGACCTTAGATAAAAAGGGACGTATGTAAGTGCAATTAGACTTTAGTTTGAGAGCAATGCTGGCCCGCTGTTTTTAGGGACAGGCTGTGTGGATGGAAATTCACTCGGAAAGAGAACAGCAGAGATTGGAAAGCTAGCCAATAGGTTATGACAGCGTGTTGAAGAACACCTCTTCAGAACAATGGTAGGGTCACTATCTGGGCCAGCAGGCTTGACTTGTGTATGTCAAGATCTTCCAGAACTCTTGCAATTGCACGAGTTCGAAAGAAAATTGGTCCCATGGAATCTATTGTACTCTCAATTACAGGAGGAGTCATAACACTCTCTGGCAGTGCCTGGTAAATACATGCGGCTGCATCACTTAGTAGAGTAGTAGTACGCCCTCACCGTTGATTCCATCTGGGGAATTCTTCTGCTACCGCCTGGGAAAAAAAGAAGTGCCTTAGTAGGAACACTCCTTCCCCCTCTCTCGTTTGTGACTTTCTTAAAAAGAACTCCTAAGACCAAATCCATGTGTTAGTAATGTTTCATTTACTACTTAAGAGAGCTGTTAACTTTCATGTGCTTTTATAAGTTGAAATAATTCAATTTCGACAAATAACTTTAACTTTTTCGACAAATAACTTAAGTGAAACGATAAGAAATTGTCTCTTAAATCTTTTTTCTCGTTCTAAATAAAAATAAAATAAAAAGCAGTGATATATTGAGACAGCGTCATTTCTTTCTTTTATCTCCATCCTTCCTCAATAAAACCAAAAAAAAAAAGAAATAAGAGACTTACAAACACCCTTCCTTTCCCACAATCTGGTACCGTTTTCAGCCTAAAAGTTATATATTTTTTTTTTATTTATTTATTTGAGTATGAAAGACATGAAAACCTTTATCACTCCCACATACAATTATCTCGTCTTACTTCCCACTCAGGTATAAAAAGTTAAATAAAGTTGGAAGTTCCCAAAAAAAAAAAAATAAACAATTTCAACAAAGTTTTACCCTCTTTTGGTCCTCGTTAAACAGGTGATTAGATGTAATTCTACTTTTCCATCTGAAAGTACATAGAATCTCCATCCAACCCATCAATCAACCCGACGCGCGGTGTGGCGAGTAAAACGGGAATTCATTCAAATTTCCTTTTGCCGGGTAATTTTCGGCAAAGATGCTTGACAAATAAGAAATGTTTTTTTTTTGTAATTGTGTGCATCAGTCAAGCATGCTAAGGTTCAGAGAAGAAGGAACAGCAACAAAAAAAAAGAAACAACAAAAATGGCGCCCAACGACAAACAAGACAGACACTGATTTTGATTGAAAGACGCTTTAATTGAATGAGAAATTAAATTTTTTGTTGCAGAAAAACAAGATATTAAAAATGTATAAAGGGTAGGAATTCCAAAAAACGCTACAACAACGAAAGATTTAAGCGTGTTTCATTCTGACATTTTCAGGTGAAATGTCATTATCATTATGAATATGATTGTTCTGGAAATATGAGCAAGGATGACTTGCAGGATTATATATATTAAATTTTTCGTATTTAAAATGACGAATTTAATATGATAAACAAAAATTGAATGTCAGCAGGAAACGGCATACATTTTATTATATTTTAGAGAATAAATGTTTGGAAAATACTAGGTTCTGAAAGAATGGTTCTTAAATCATAATTTGACAAAAATTTATCTCTACAAAGGCAAAGTAGTGGAACTAATTGAGTTAAGACGTCACTTTTTATTCGGGAAACAAGTGTAAGAAGATAAAACTTTTGTTTTGATTTTGTGTTTGAAGAGTTTTTTTTTTAATTTTAAGTGACTAATGTTTCTTATAAACAAAATGTGATGATAGAGCGAGAGAGAGAGAGAGAGAGAGAGAGAAAATGAGACATAATTTCAAAACAATTTTCATCAGTAGCGTGCAGCGAAGAAAACAAAAGAGCTTTAATTTTATTATTCAGCTTCAACGAATATAAAGTTTATAAATTGAAATTTTCTTGTGAAATATTGACGAGAATTTAAGAGCATCATTGAAGTTGACTATAGAATGAGTTTTAATAGACAATTGAAGTTTTTTTTTCTAGTTCAATTTAAAATTAATGAATTTGCCTTTGATACTAGAAATAACGGTTGTACATCAGGGCTTGATTGAAAGCATTGAAGAGAAAGAGTGTAAGATAAGTAATTGAGAAAGTAGAAGTTAAATTGTAAAAAAGAATTGATTTTTTCGCTTTTTTTTTGTTCCTGATGGAATTCAATCTTATTCAGTATCAACTATTGAAGCAGCTTTTAAGAAAAGTATATTTGATCAAACATGTTATATTGAGTGAGAATCTGAAGCTGATAAATTGAAGGCCCGCTTGCATTTAATTTATTCACGATTTTAATTTATTTGAAATTGTTCCAGCATTGGGCGCCACTTAATAAGTAGTTTCAATAGATAGAATTTTAAACAAGTATAAATGTTGTTATAGGTTAGGTAAGGTAGAAGGGCTGACAGTTGATCTTGTTACCGTCGCACTTAGATCTAAGTAGATTAGTTGTCCGTTGTGATACCATACGAAGTTATATCCCACAGTCGAGCCATTCAGAGGCGTTGAAGAAGCTCAAAAGGCTATTAGCCGAAGTTTTAGTAAGTTCTTCTAAGCCTTCATAGAAATGACTTCATAAATTTTATCTGTACATTTATTATAAATTGTCATATTCTTGTTTATTTCGAACAGAAGATGCTATTGTACGAAATCAAATAACCGTTTGAGGTTACTTCTTTTTAACCCAGGTGGTTAAAAAAGCCTGGTGGTTATAGCCTGAAACCACCTCATCAAACACTTCTTTCTCGAGTCCCAGTAGTTTTAATTTGAAACCACCTTATCAACGGTTATCCTACGAAATTAGAAAACAAATAGCTGGGACAACAAAGGTTCAAGGATATTTTAAGTAGTTTTAATTCTGTTAAATTAATTTGCTTCTACCAAGTTCCAATATCCTTAAAGTACGTAAATACGATTATTATACTATACTTAGGTATATCCTAAGCCCCACAAATAAGATTTTACTTTTTCTTAAAAAGTACTCATTCAAACATAAAAAAATTTCATCGCAAAAACATTAAAATTGCTTGCAAAAAAAAAAAGGATAAACGAATGTGATTGAGCGGTAAAAGAGATTATGCAAATCAACTTTGAAGTAGGTACGAGTAAGTATCTCTCTATATAAAATTTCAAATGTGTGTTTCTTTTTTTCAAAAAGGTCAAGGAAGAATAATTTTTTACTTTTACTGAAAAATTATAATCTAGACAAATAAAAAAAAAATTAATGTGAAATTGTATTGGGGTCATAAAAAAACCATTTACCCTTAACATTGTAATAAAATTTGTTTGAAAAGGACATTTTTGGCGCACTGCCGTAATCAATATTGACAAAAAAAACAACAATTATATCGTTCGGTTGGAATTTGAGAATTGTTATGGTGCAATGGATATGAGTAGAAAAATTAAAAAAAAACAGCGTTTGTGTATACAGTGCTGTGCGAAATCTTATTGCAACTTTTTTTTCTGCAAATTATTCATAAATTTATTTATATCCAAAAATTCTGCATAATAATTTTTATATTTGTTAGTTTTTCTTAAATTCAATAATAATTAATTTTAGATGTCAAATGTTACCCAGATTCAAAATTGAATCCGAAATTCTAAGCTAAGAGTGAAACATAAAGGTATTACATTAGTATGGTATAAGGTGATGTATAGAGCGAATAAATAGATTTTTTGTTGACTCTGAGCGTTTTTCCATTAAACTTACAATATTTTTTATTTATCCTCAAACCTTGAACTAATCTCATTTTGTAAGTTGATTGTGCTTATAGCTGGGTAAGCATGGTCAGAGGAGATGAGTTGTTACATGAGGTGACATTCAGAAGTCGGGTTTCCGTTCAGTCCCAGGGCTTTGCTCTTCGTTTCATCAAAAATGTCGATTTCTATGTTTTTGCACGAAGTTCTTTGTTACGTCCCGAACCGTGTAGAACCCGAAATCAATGCGAATATCTTCGTTTCGTCTATAAGTAAGTTGTAAGTTATTTAAATTTGTATTCTGGGGCCAACCCAAGATTTTTATATCATAGGCCCATACAGGTTTGATTATATGCACCTGCCTATATAAAATCAATTTGTTTTCGACACTCCACACGAATATTTTCCGAGGAGCCAGTGCATATCTCTTAATATAGTTTTTAATTCTAAGCATTTTTTGTTAACATGCGGTATCCAATTTAAGATTGCGTCTAGGGTCATTCCCAGATATTTTTCTTCTTTGAACTTATCCGGCTCCCGATCAATGAAGGGTCTCTGTCCGAGATATTGTGGTCTTCCATTGGTTGCGGTCTTTCGCACGCTCCCTCCAGTCGTCGAGACCAAGCGCTCTTGCGCCTGTGACCGCCTGGTCCCTATAGCGGAAGTTCGGTCTTCCTGCTCGTCTCGAATCTGGGGGCTGAGATTCGAAGATTTTCTTGGGTGGAGCGTTGTTGTCCATTCACTCGATGTGGCCGAGCCAGTGTAGTCGACGTGTTTTGGCTCTTTGGACTACATCCACATCTTGGTACAGCTCGTACAATTCACGATTGAATCTTCTCCTCCAATCGCCCTCTTCGCATATGGGACCAAATATCCGCCGAAGAATTTTTCTCTCTACAGTGTCCAGTATCAATTCCCCTTTTTAACTTATCATCCAGCACCCGGCGCCGAAGAGTAGAACTGGTAAAATAAGCGTTTTGTATAGCGTGTTGTCTCTCGAGAAAGGAGTTTTGAACCCATTTGTTTGGCCAAACCGAAATAGCAGCGGTTCGCTAGGATAATTCTTCGTCGGATTTCCACTAAGGTGTCGTTCGTGGAATTGATGTTCGTTCCGAGGTAGGTGGAACTGCTTGACTACCTCGAAATTACTGCTGCCAGTGATGTTTTGTCATAGGCGATGGACAGATGAGGCTTTGTTTGTTGACAGGGCCGGACAAGCTATACGTGCAAGCGGTGCAAATGCGCAGGGCGCTGAACCCACTTGGCGCCTTGAGCAAGTATCAAGAAAGCCACTACCACTACCTGCCTATACTTCAATTCTTTTTAATAGCTCACACCAATATTGATATCCATTCTTATTCTGCTTTAAACGACAGATATCTACTATTCCAAAATTAAGTCGATATCTAGCTTCCTATTCGAAATCTTTGCAAATTGCACGATTTTGTTCGCCTCTTGGGGATACTTCGTTCAAAAAAATGCATGCTAAAGTCTACACGATGGGTAATGAGAACATGAATTCTCCCACCAATAACCGCTATTGAGGGGCGCTAAAGCCTAATTCTAAACTAAACCTCATGGCATAATGGAAAGTGCGTTGGACTGTTATGCCGAAAGTCTGGCTACGATTCACAGCCGCAGCGACCCAAAAACAGAAATTCCTCTTTTGATTTTGCGAGGAACTGACAAATCTTCCAGTAGTATACTTGTCATGAAAAAGTGCTTCTCATCTAGCCGTTCGGACTCCACTAAAAGTTGTAGGTCCTCTCCATTACTGCCAACAGCACGCACATAGGAATAGTTGAGAGCTGCAAGTCACAAGGCCCAGGTTTTCCACGAGCTGTTGCGCCACCAACTTTTTTTATTTTTGTTTAATGGTGAAACTTGCGCAGAGCGCTAATTTAGCCCGAGCCGGCCCTGTTTGTTGATAGTATATTCTTCGTGTTGTCCTCATTGACTTCAAGACCAACGTGTTTCTCCTGTTCATCAATAGCTGTGAATGCTTCAACTACAGCTCCCTTGGAGTGGCTGATGATGTCGATGTCGTCCGCATAGGCAAGCAGTTGCGAAAACCTGTTGAAGATAGTGCTTTCAATGTTGACACCACTCTTGCGCACTATATGCTCCAAGACTAGGTTGAAGAAATCACATGATAGCGCATCTCCTTGTCTGAACCCTGTAAACGTCTGGGATAGCTGGGATGTGCTGTTACCCACGTTGCACCGCGTATTTTGTACCGTTATTTGGCATAGCTGAATCAGTTATTTCGGGATCCCGAGTTCCGACATCGCCAATAGAAGCTCTTGGCGACTTATGCTATCATATACGGCTTTGAAGTCGATGAAATAGATGGTGGGTCTCGACTTGAAATTCGTTGGTCTTTTTCAGGATTTGCTTCATTGTTAAGATTTGTCTATCTGCCTGGCCTGAAGCCAAATTGGTACCTTCTGGTCATAATGTTGCAGAAAGGTCTTATACGCTCGCATAGTACTTTGGATAGGATCTTGTAGCCAACATTAAACAGGGATATGCCTCTGTATTTCTTGCAGGACATAGAATCGCTTTTTTTTGTAGACTAGGCATATGGAGCTATTTGACCAGTCGTCGGGCATATTTTCCTCCTCCCACACTTGTTTGATGAGCTGGTGCATACACCCTGCCAGGACATCTTCTCCATTCTTGAAGAGTTCCCCAGGTAGGCCATCCGAGCTGGTTGAGTTGTTGTTCTTAAGCTTGTGGATGGCTTACTTAACCTCTTCAGTACTTGGTGCTGGGACTAGATCTTCATTGACTGGTCTTATACTTCTTTGTTCCCCTGTCGCCTCCTCTACATAATGCCCATCAAGCAGTTGCTGCAAATGCTGCTTAAACACATCTTCATTTCCAAAGAGCTTGCGTGCAAGTCCTATAACCAGATGGTTGCTTGGCTGTTTTTTAGAAACGGTGGGTGTTGGTGGTGGTGCTATACTCCTTGAGATACCTAAGCTGAGAGGCTGCAGATGCTCTTTTTTTCTCTGCGCAGGGTTTTTCCTCTTTCCTTCTCTTTTCACGGTACTCCTCTCTTGCTTCTCTTGTTTTTCGTTGCAGTGTTTGCATTCGTGCATTTTTCGTCTCTTGCTTCAATAACGTGCATTCATCATCATACCACGGGCTCTTTTTTCTGGGTGGTTGATAGCCTATGTTGGTCTCGGCTGTCTTCTTAATGATGAACGCGGCCTCAAGATTGTACGGTGCACATTACTTTGATAAATCTTTCGTCTTAGTGTTTCAAAACTACCTAGAGAGCCTTAAAGCTTAAAAATGCTTCTTTAAAGACGCGTACACACTATTTTGAATTGTGTAGATCAACATCGTTGATCAACAGTGTTGAGTAAATGTAGACGTGTTGGTCGACAATGCCAATCAACTTTTTTTGACCCGAATGCAACCCGATTGTTGATCGACAATGTCAATCAATATTTGTTGACCCAAATGCAACCCGATTCAAATGGATAGCAATCGACAAAGTTGTTTAATAAATTCCATTTATTTAAAAATATTTGAAGGGCTTTTGTTTCATGTAAATAATTTATTGGTTTTGTGCGTTATTAATCTATTTTTATTAGATGAAAAATGCAATATTTGCTGTCAATAAGTATTTAATCGTTTTAACTTTATTGTTCACAAAAAAAAAAAAAAAAAATAAAAAAAAGTTTGGTAGGTTCCCCCAGGATTCGAACCCTGAACCCTTAGGTTGGATCCTGACGCATCGATCAGAAAATTCCAATCAACAAAAATTGTTGCTACGAAAGTCTTTGACGTACACACTAGCATGTTGATCGACAATGTTAACCAACAATGTTGATCAGCATAGTGTGGACCCTCCTTAATAATAATTTTAAGCAAAGATACGGCCAATTCAAAAACAGTTAAAAATTTGAACTTTTTGTTTGATCCTATAGTTTGTGCCCATTGGTGTAGTAGAACTTAGTTCAAACATCACCTGGACGAGCTTAAAATCAGTTAAAAAAAAAACCTAGTATTTTCACCAGAAGGCATCATAACAAGAACAAAAAAAATTGACGAAAACATTTAGCACAGCACTGTATATCCATAAAATAAAAAATGCAACTGGAATTTACAAAATAAATATTCAATAAAAGAAAATTAAAAAACGAATACAAAATAATTTGTAGAATAATTGATTAGAAGTTGTCCATGATGGGAAATGTATCTACAAAAAATACATGTCTGTTTATAATAGCTACATCCCTCGGAGTCCTCGATATGCAGATAGATTTATCAAATGCAGAACAATTTCTCAAATACTATACATGTCTACTTTTTTTACTTCTCTTTGCTTCCATAAGTCTCTTGCTCCTGGAGAATAGGAATTTCTAATGTATTGAAAATGAATTTATAAAAGATGTTTGTGTCTCCCCTTTGCTATTTGATATAAAAGTTTTGCTAAAAAACGAACTATAGAAGAGCGATATACATATACAAAAAAACAGAACCTAGCTTTTGTTGGGAAGATAGGTAAAATATATTTTTGAAATTTACAATCCATCCAGATGAATTGTGATCTTAAGTTCAAACTAAAGATACGAACAACAAAGTAAATTGAAAATTCTTGAAACATGATGTATTGGCTCTTCAAAACATAGAAATTTATAATGCAGCAATTGAAAAGAGATTAAGATGGCTTAAGAGAGGTTTTGATTCAATTTTTGTTTTTTTTTTTCGAGAAATTCCGGGAGGAGTACTCTTATGGATTTTAAAATAATAAATCTAAGTTAGTGCAGCTGGGTCTTATGTTGTGTCTTATATTTAGAATAAGAAAGATGTGAACATGAAGATTCAGATACATTTAATGTTCTCTAAACCTTGATTCCATATTTTTAAGATGACATTGCTTTTTAATCTTCAGGATTCAAAAACAGTTTCTCTGACCTTATTTTTATTCACAGTCATTCTATTTAAGAATAATTATGTTCATAAATCGACCCTTGTATTTCTACCGAAGCTAAAGTCTCTCCTGTGAATAACCTTTGAAAACCCAAACTTTGACAATGTCATATATATTGTGCTTCTCTCAAACAACCCTATTTACACTACAAGAAACCCATCCGTAACAATAAGTAAATAATCTTGTAGTACAATCCCTTTTCAAGACATCCCATGAAAAGAGCTTTTCCCTACTCTCTCTCTCTCTAAACCTTCAATATATGCATAACATATGTATGGATATCATCGTCTTCGGGTGAAACCATTTGACTTCTATATAAATACCAATTAGATTAATGCTTAAATCCCTTTTTAAGGGTCGAAGACGAATAGTCAATCTATGAATGAACAAATGAAGAAGAAGTATACAATACCTATCTACTCTTGAAGGCTCTGATGGAAGAAGGGCCTTCACGCAGTGTCAGTGTTTAATTTGTCTTGTTTGTTTTGGGTTTTCATCCTTCTTAAATACGTAATAGATGCGATATTGGCATCATCATCATCATCTATCTGATTTGTGTGGGTGAAGCACATTTCCAAGACAAAACCAGACATCAAATGTATAGGTATATCCGCTTAGCTAATTATTATGGATCTTGTTGTTGAGCACTCTAATGATTAAATACAATCTTGTAAGGATTGTTGTTGAAAGTCTGTTGTAGTTAATGGATGTTAGATGAGATGATTAATGCAAATTAATCAAAGCGCTTCTAATTGGGGTTGAATTTCGTATGGGTATGTGCTGTGGAGCTTTAAATAAATATTTGGATAAGGGAATATTCTGAAAGAAGTTTCTATAAATAAATTTTATAAAAATGTTTTCATCATCACCTTTCTTACAAATCTTAAAGAAATTCAATCTGAAAAAAAAAATCTTCTCCTCCATTCGCTCTCCTATTTCTTTCGAAAGAGAGTATCAGCTCTCCCTTTTGACTTATCGCTCAGCACATGGTACCATAGAACAGGACAAGCAGTAGATATAAGGGTTTTGCAGAGCGGGCACTTCCTCTTAGGTTTGAGGAGTTTTGAGCCAAACCGAAGTAACACACCGGTTTGCTAGAGTAATTCTTCGTCGGATGATGTTGTTCGTAAGAGTAATGTTTTCTCAAAGGTAAATGAACTCCTCAACTACTTCGAAGTTGTTGCTATCAACAGTGACATTTCGCAGTTTGTCCTAGCCGGTTGGTGTAGATCTATCATTTTTGATTTGTTGAAAGCATGTATTTGCTCGTGTTCTCGTTTATTTGAAGACCACCAGGTTTCACCTGTTCTTCAATTGCCTTAAAAACCTCTATAACGGCCTGTTGGGAGTGCCCGATGATGTCGAAATCATCGGCAAACCATAGAAGTTGGAGATACCTGTTGAAAATATTCCCTTCAGTGTTAGCGCCTGCTCTGCGCATTATTAGCACTAGAACGAGGTTAAATAAATCACATGCCAGTATATCTCCTTGCCGAAACCTTGTGTATGCTTGGAATACTTCGGAGAAGCTTTTCCCTAAATGCACATTGAATTGCGTAGTTTCCAAAATCACGCGACACAGTTGGAGCAATTTTCTCGGAATCCCAAGTTCAGTTGTCGGCATATAGAGCTCCTCTTGACGGCGACGAGCAGCTCCAACAACATCAAGCGAGCTATACTGCAGAGAAAGCTTGGGATCCCGAGTGTGATGATCCCAAAATAGTAGAAAAAAGAAATGATCACTCACGAAGAAAAACCGAAGGAATTTGCATGCTGCCTGTACCCTTTATTGCCAAGTTAATCGCCAAAAATTATACTAGGCACTTGGTCCCAAACAAGACGAATTCCGCACAAGATCATCTTAGGTGCGTATCCATTTGAGAGTAAAAAGACTGCCAGCAACTATCAAGTAGCTCTCGAGAGTAAAACTCGCATGTAGACACAGTCATGAAAAATATGGTAGACGGCTATCCGAAAGTCACTATCGAGAGCTTAGCAGTGAAAGTACTCTCAAATAAAAACGAACCTTAACCTTAATGATCACAGAATAGTGCATTGAGTATCAATCCCCACTTCACTTGCTAATGGTTCGCTAACAGGTAAAATTGTATGATGAACCAATGATCAACATCAAATAAGAACGGGTCAAAAGCAAAAGCTCTAAAAAGACAATGATTGCATCGTAAGGTAGACAAGTCGGTATACGCCTAGGAGCACTTGAAAGAGAACATTTTATTAGAAGATGAATCAGCACTATTGAAGAAGAGTTGTAGAGAGCTAAAACACATCTCCAAAAACCGTTTACAATGGCTCGTAGGAGCAGTCAAAGTCCTATGGATATTCTTTAAGCCTGGTGCGCTTCCTTAAGCCTAGTACGCTGCTGATGCGAAACGAAAAATTCCATACAAAAATGACACAGCGAAATAATAAACGAAAAAATTAGTTTAACATTTCTTTCTGCAGTACGCTGTTCGTTGAACGAAATCGATAATTGTTGCATATTTTTTGGAGAAGTCTACACTCTTTTTTCGAACACAATTAATTATGCCATTTATTGTTCGCGGAAAAATGACGTTTGTGTTTTTTCGTGTGTATTTTTGTTGTTTCTTTCATTACAGCGTGGCTGCCTATGTTTTTTTTTTTCAGTTGAATTTGTTGTGATTTTTTGAAGTGATGTAACTTTCAATGAATATTTTTTCACTGCGTTCTCGTAAGCATTTTGTTCTCTTATTGGAGACCAACTAAAAATTTTGTTCCGCATCAGCAGCGTACTAGGCTTTATGCGAACGAAATTTTAAGTAAGTCTCCACTTTAACAACATGACATCGAAATTCTTAAGAAAATACAGCGGATAGTGTTAATGGAGTGTTTTATGAATTACCTAGAAAAAACAAACCAACAAAATCACTGACATCCATGCTATACTGAAAGAAACAGCAAAAAACAGCCTCGAAAATACTTAAATTTTAATTTTCCGCATATAAAAATAAATACTGGAGACTTCTCCACTTGTTATTTTCGTATATTTTTTTTTCGATTAACATCAGCATCGTAGTATAATAGGTAAGAATAATTTTTTTGATTGACATTTCTTATATGATCTGAGAAAAGTCCCCAACTTACTGATGGCTGTCAGAGGTCAAAGGTCACCCAAATAGGTTCTAGCCAAATATGTCGAAAACGGTTCTAAAAACAGGGAGCTGAAGCAATTTTCCAAAGAATATGTTCTTGGTTCGTAACATTAAATGTTAAGAAGTTATAGCACTTCACACCACAGCACAAAGACTCACCTGGGACCAGATTTCTAGGTTAGGGCAATGTTACGAACAAAGTTCCAAAAGTGTGTTTAATGGAAAATTACCTGAGCATGTCTTTAATTTTTTTTTTCTAAAACTTAGAACTGTTTTCAATATATTTGACAAAAACATATTTTCGTGAACTTTGACCCCTTACAACTGACCTAGTGGTCATGGGATAGTTGAGGACTTTTCTTAGATTAGAAGTAATCTCAATACCAATGTATAGGCATTTTGTATGTCTTACTGAGTTAAGAAGGCTTTACGAAAACACAAGGGACGTTCAAGTTCCAAGAGCCTAAGTAAGTTAGTAAGTGAGAAGTCATCGAAACAATACCAAAACGAGATTGGGACAAAAATTGATTGCACAAGTTATTCTTGAAACTTTCTAGTGATCCGTCCGTAATTTATCGATTCACTCAGAGAAAAAAGAAGGTTGTTAATTTTAAACACGGTATAGATCAGGTTAACTGTTTAACCAGATACCGGTTTTCAATGTCAAGTTCAATCAAACCAGGCTCCAGGTAAAAATCTGCATGACACTAATCCTGTAAATTTAAAATGAAAATCTTGTTAATTTAACGTGATGTAATGTTGAATCAACCCTGTATCCTGTATTTATGTCATCAATCCATACGTCTCAGCCGTCTCGAATGCTGTATATTACTCAACTCGTGTTGCATTATTCTGGAAGTAAAGAAGTTTATTATATAGTCTTAGAGCCAACGACATAAAAAGTCAAGTCATTTGCGTAAAGTTTCAAGTCACGTGTCGAACAGGTGTAAAATTTGATTTACATTTTTTACATCGATTTATTTCAATGCCTATTGGTCGGAAGGAAAAAGTGTGCAAGCAAGAAATATTAAGCCAGCAATTTTGAACAACTAAATACTGTCGTCGGCAAATGTTTTGCGTTGGTTTGGGAGAGCCTTTAAGCTTTGAATTCTTCCACAACTTATTATAAAGAAGTTTTTAAACAAAGACCCATGAAAAGTCGCTTTAGTAATATCTTATCTGTGATTAATAAAACATAGCCAAATGAATTCCTTCTTGACACCGCCGCCGAATGCCTGCTTGAAGCTATGGACATAACAGTGTGTATGAAGTATTGAACTTAACTCATGTAAATGTAGTTGACACAGGAAGATGTAAAAAGTAAACCTGTCTGATCAGTGTCTACTTTTTATTCAAAATAGTGTTGTCCTTAAATAAAAATAAAAAACTTCAAACTTCAATTCGTTTTATTGGTATAAAATTTGTTTTATGTGATTGACAAAGTTTTCTCCTGGAAGTAGCACTAAAATACAACTTTTTAAGAACTTCAAGCCAAACTCTATCCTTTTTTTTAAAACTTCCTGAAGTAAAGTCTTGAAATAAAAATGTAATAAATCCAAACTTCTTCCAATATACGACATTGAAGTTTTATTGCCTTTCCTTGTTTTTTTTTCTGTATGCGGAAGGAAGATATTTATATTGGTATTTGTCTCTTGTCTCTTCTATGATATCATTTTTTGAAGAACTTATTTCGCAATTCATGGGTGTTATGTTATGTACGTTTCTTTGCTATTAAATGACTCTTGGCACTCCAATGTCATATATAGAAGCACTTTCTATATCTCTATATATATATACAATTATGTACATTCATGTGTTTTCTGGTTTTTTCCTCCTCTTCCTTTTTTATTATTATTTTTGTAATATTCTCTTCTGGATGTAGATTTTTATCACTATAAAAGCCATAACACGTTCGCAGGATATTAGCATTTACCATGCTCGATGCGGCATGTAACTGACAATAATAACAATATTGTACAGTGCACCCACCAGCACCACACTAGTAGTCATAGTAGTAGGAGTATTAGTTAAATCATGGCAACATTATTTCTGATGTGGTGTCAGTGTGCACACATTCGTACAACACATATAAATGGAACTTGAAAATTCCAACTTTATTAAAATTGAAAAGAATATCGAATTGTTGTTGTGCATGGTGCGTTGCCATGAAATGGTTCTCTTGCGGTGAAGTTTCAGAAATATATTTTTTTTTATTAAATGATTGTTATACGTTTGTTTCTTTTTCATCTGTTGGTTGGAATGATAGTAATAATTTCAATTATTTGTTTTCATATGGAAATGAGAAAAAAATAAAAGTATAAACACCTCTTTGTTTTTAAATTTCCACAATCATGACTAGTTGAAGTGTATAGAATCAGTAGAAGCTGAACCACTCTACCGACATTCGCCATTTTAAGTTTATACTTTTAAAAAGGTCATCTTATTATCATCGATGCTGAAAAATTATTTCTAAAATAGCTTTTAAATGAATGTCTAAAATAACAGTTTTTCCATGAAGAATTGATCGAAAGGTTGATTTTCATATAAATTTCTTAAATTTTCTGATGAATTTATGAAATTTTAACCCCAACCATTCAACCCAATTAAATGAAATCTTAAGATATAGAATAAAATAAGAAGAACTTTCATAATAATTTCCCGCCTACTTATAAAAGATAATACGTAATAATTTCCTGCCTACTTAAACAACCATTTTTTGGGGAAAGTTCATCTATATTAAAAACGTACGATATTTAAAAAATATATTTTATTTTAAACCCAGAGTTCATCTTTTTTGTTTTTATTTATTTTTGCAAATTATTAGGAAATTGATTTTTTAAATTTCGAAGCGAAGTTTTTTTTTTAGATAAATGAGTCCATTGACGGGCTGGAATTTTTTGACTGGTAATGTTTCTGGCCAAATAAATTATTTGTAAAAAACAGATTTAAATTAAATTATTTGAATTAATTTTATCCATGTAAAGATAAACAACTTTGAGAATACACAATACACCACACAGAAATATTTACAAAATAAAATGCCTGACTGAGTCGAACTTATCTACTCTTATGTTCAAAAGCCTAGAATTTGATAGTAAGTTTTTTTTTAGACTTTTCTCTTTGTTTACTCTCATTTACCCTACTGAAATTTCGAATTTCAAAACATCACTTATAGTGGGGCGGCTTAGCTATTCAATTGTGCACTTTGTGATAAAAGCAAATAATTTTAATCATTGTTGGCACATTATAAAAGAATGATTTTAAGATGTTGGGCCACTTCGTATCTCCACCCATTTAGGTGGGCGGGGCAATTTTGTTTTGAAAATGACTTGAAATGGAAAAAAAATTATAAAAAAATAACGACAACACTTACAATATTTTTCTATATCTTTTTTGAAAGCCAAAACGCCATTCTTAAATTCTGTTTTTAAATTAAGGTATTTGAGAAAATAGTTTTCGAAAAAATAATTTTCAAACTCAAAGTTTTGGAAAAAAAATGTGGAAAAAAAATATGTATACTGATTTTTTTTTTAACTTTGCGTAGTTATATAAAAATTAAATTTTTATTTTTTAATGCTCTTATCAATTCTGGGTCGAATTTTGAAAACCAATTTCTTTTAAGGCCCTTAGTTTTTGAAAAAAATTGAAGATTATAAAAAACATTTTTTTCGTAGACAAACTTTTTTTTTGAGTATTTGTCTAATTCATAACGTAATTTTTTATCAAAAACACACTGAATTTGTACCTATTGACAAAAACAACAATATAGACCAGTAACTGTCAAATCCCCTCCCTCGTTAAAAAAAATATATATTAAAGAGTAGGAAACCTCATATGACCATTCTTTTTATTTAATGACTTAACGCAAATAAGAAATAGAAAATAAATAAATAAATTGGGTGGCGCAACAGCTCATGGAGAACCAGGGCCTAGTGACTTACAACTCACAACCATTCCTGAGTGCGTGTTTGTTGGCAGGAATGGAGGGGACCTACAGTTTTTTGCCGAGTCCAAACGGCTAAATGAGATGCACTTTTTCATGACAAGTATACTCTTGGAGGATTTGTCAGTTCCTCGCAAGAGGCAGTACCTCGAATAAAACATTTCTGTTTTAGGTGGCACGGCTGGGAATCGAACCCACACCTTCGGTATGACAGTCCTACGCACTAACCATCAAGCCACGAGGTACTACGAAATAAGAAATAGAAAGCAAAAATTCAATTTAAAGACACTTTGTTACAAGTTAGGTTAAAACATGCTAAATTATAATACATAATCCACTAAAAATAATATATTGTAAGACCGGCTTATACTAGAAATTTATAAATAATACATAATGTGCATACATGTTAATACTTGTGTACAAGTTTGCGAAACCTTATCGAAATTCTACCCTGCCACAGGCATGTTTTTTAATCAATTTTCTTCATATTAAACAATATCGTGAAGGTTGTATTCATTGGTGTCCTCTGGTCAAAGAACAGAAACCAAGAACAAAACAGATCAGTAGATGAAAACCTTCATTGACCTTGAATTTGCCTGTGGCAAATAAGTTTGCGCACAGGCTGAAAACTTTAAAACAGTGAGATGAGTTGTTCTTGTACCTTTTCGCAGAACCGTACCATGAGAGAGAGTTGGGGTTTGTGCAACTAATTTGTACCTCATGTAAGTAGAAGGCTCAACATTACTTCTCAAAACGCAAGCGAGACAGTGAAACAGTTGGTTTGGGTTTATTTGCACATTAGTGTCGATTTTTGTCGTTATGGTCAAACGTACAAGTGAACGAACTTAATCTTTCCTCCTTAATGAATATCGCTGAAACGCTGACCAAATATCGCTTTCATGGCTTTAAACCTTCAGCGTTCCTAAGTTTGATACTGATACTGATACGGATACTGAGCTCTTCGGAGATCACATTTTTCGTGGACAGCCAAGCTGCTATCAAAGCAATAGCCAGTGAGATTATAAGATCCAAGACAGTAGAAAAATACCGAGAAATACCGAATAATATTTGTAACAATAACCAAGTCAAACTTTGCTGGGTTCCTGGCCATAACAATAAAGAAAGGAATAGAAGATGAACTGGCAAGGAAAGGGTCGGTGTCAAATAGAAATAGAAGTAGCCAATTAGAAAAGGGACCACACGTCTTAATCGGCGTGATTAAAAGTAGAATAGACCTAATAACGAAAGGGCAAATCAATAACTCCTGGATGTCCAGTAACTAGTGCGTTATCTCTAGAAGTTTAAGGCCTAGAACTAATGAAAAGAAAACTCAGTATATTTTATCGCTGAGCAAAAAGAATATTAGAATCTTGATAGATGTACTAACGGGTCATTGCGCCATTGGCACAATGGCCACCTGACTGAGTGTTTTCACACCCAATTTCCAACCATTACCAACCATTAAACACCTACTTTGCGACTGTTCAAACCTCTAAACAAATCGCCTCCATTACTTTGGAAACAGGGTTGTTGGAGAACAGGACTATCTAGCGCATGTCTGAATGGCAAACAGGAAAGTTCATAGAAAGCACAGGCTGGTTCG
Source organism: Dasysyrphus tricinctus (assembly GCA_963921185.1). Classification (NCBI taxonomy): domain Eukaryota; kingdom Metazoa; phylum Arthropoda; class Insecta; order Diptera; family Syrphidae; genus Dasysyrphus; species Dasysyrphus tricinctus. The sequence goes on along the minus strand of OY992532.1, from coordinate 40,575,604 downwards.
CAAACGAACCAGTCTCCCTTGTTCGCAACATCCTCTATGCACGCCCCTCCTTACCTAACCTAACACAACCTATGGCCGTTTTCGAAAACGTCAAATCAAAGTCAATTTGATCATCAAATGATCGTCAAATATGCAATCGTCCTTCTTGCACAAAATCATGTTTTCGTGATGTTTGATGATGTTTTCGAACATGTGACTTTATCGAACACAATGCTAATACAGTAAAGTTTGTATTTGCGTTTTTGAACAGAAGACTTTTGCAGTTTACGTTTAAGAACATTCTGCAAATGCATTTTGACGCAGTTGACGGTTTCTAAAACGGCCTATGTCTGGTTGAAAATCTCGAAGTTCAACGTGTTACTCTTTTTTTCGAGGAAAACACCACTGAACAGCAATATGTGGTTATTGCGCCGATCCCGGCTGTGCTCATTGACCAAAGGGCACTGATGAATACGGCCTTCACGATATTGTTTAATATGAAGATAATTGATTAAAAAACATTCATGTGGCAGGGTAGAATTTCGATAAGGTTTCGCAAACTTGTACACAAGTATTAACATGTATGCACATAATGTATTATTTATAAATTTCTAGTATAAGCCGGTCTTACAATATATTATTTTTAGTGGATTATGTATTATAATTTAGCATGTTTTAACCTAACTTGTAACAAAGTGTCTTTAAATTGAATTTTTGCTTTCTATTTCTTATTTGCGTTAAGTCATTAAATAAATAGAATTGTCATATGAGGTTTCCTACTCTTTAATATATATTTTTTTTAACGAGGGAGGGGATTTGACAGTTACTGGTCTATATTGTTGTTTTTGTCAATAGGTACAAATTCAGTGTGTTTTTGATAAAAAATTACGTTATGAATTACTCAAAAAAAAAAGTTTGTCTACGAAAAAAATGGTTTTATAATTTTCAATTTTTTTCAAAAACTAAGGGATTTAAAAGAAATTGGTTTTCAAAATTCGACTCAAAATTGATAGGAGCATTGAAAAATAAAAATTTAATTTTTATATAAATACGCAAAGTTAAAAATAAATCAGTATACATATTTTTTTTCCACATTTTTTTTCAAAACTTTGAGTTTGAAAATTATTTTTTCGAAAACTATTTACTCAAATACCTTAATTTAAAAACAGAGTTTAAGAATGGTGTTTTGGCTTTCAAAAAAAATATAGCAAAATATTGTAAGTGTTGTCGTTATTTTTTTATATTTTTTTTTCCATTTCAAGTCATTTTCAAAACAAAATTGCCCCGCCCACCTAAATGGGTGGAGATACGAAGTGGCCCAACATCTTAAAATCATTCTTTTATAATGTGCCAACAATGATTAAAATTATTTGCTTTTATCACAAAGTGCACAATCATGCTTCATATGGGCGCTAAGCCGCCTCACTATTAGTTTATAATTTTCAAATAAAATTTTATTGGTATGGTATTTTTTTAATATTTTTAAGGCTTACCATCTAAGCAGTGGCCGCAGTTCAAAAACCCCAAAAATTGAGAATAATATTGCTTGGCAACCCTATGCCTTGTAACACATTTCAACAGGCAACCCATACGCAAATTGTACCTATAAAACTGTATCACAACAAAAACATAAATGTTAAAAAAAGGAGCCAAGTTCTTATGTGTACAAGAAACCTGTGCGTAAAAACAGCCAAAAAAAGTAATGAGATCTAAAATATATGCCAAGTTTTAAGTTTATGAAGTTTAATATCAAGTAGAGTAACATCGAAACAATTCCAAATCATGACAGAAATTTGGTAATTAATGATTACTGATTAAAATTTGGTGGGTTCACTGGTCAAGTTTTCATACATTTTAAATTTGTGATTAATTAAGTATTTAAGAGAAAACTTGCCAAGTAAATCCACCAAATTTTAATTAGTAATCATTATATACCAAAGTGCTTCATATAGTTTATAAGAATTTTTGAGAATGTGGGTGGATGCCACGCCCCCTGAATTGAAACTTCCAATTTTTTTATTTTTTTCTTCCTACGTACTTCAAGCCCTACCGACCTACCAATTTTCATAGTTCTACAACAATCGGAAGTGCTCCATATAATTTATAAGAATTTTTAAGAATGTGGGTGGATGCCACGCCCCCTGAATTGAGAATTCCCATTTTTTAATTTTTTTCTTTCTAAGTACTTCAAGCCCTACCGACCTACCAATTTTCATCGTTCTACAACAATCGGAAGTGCTCCATATAATTAATAAGAATTTTTTAGAAAGTGGGTGGATGCCACGCCCCCTGAATAGAAAATTGCAGATTTTCGATTTTTTCCTTTGTATGCACCACAAGGCCTACCATTATGCGAAATTTCAAGTTTCTACGATGTCGGGAAGTGCTCCATAATTTTGATGATCTGTCAGTGAGTCAGTGAGTCAGTGAGTCAGTGAATCAGTGAGTCAGTCAGTCAGTTACGGTTTTTGTGATTTTTGAAGTCTTATATCTCGGCAATTACTAATGCTAAAGAGTTGAAATTTGGTGAGCCACCTGTGTGTGATCAGCTCAGCAAATACTTCAAATTTTAAGTTTCTGACTTTATTGGTACTGAAGTTAGAGGGGGGTTAAAAATCGCCTGAGTTTGTTCTTGTAAAAAGGGTGTAGTGCCGCGAACTTGGCTGGGCACTACCGTGCCCTTTGATACCGCTCATCTGGTACCTTTTTGAGGGTAGGTCGTCCTGTGGCGGGATCTTCTACTATTGTGAGAAAAAAATTTTAAAATCGTTGGAGTGGTTTTTTAAAGAATTACTTTTTATTTAAAAAAATTTAAAAACATTTTTAAGGAAAATATTTTTTGGTATGCTAATTTTAACTTTAAAATTAAATTTAAAAAAAAATGTCGAGCTGATTTTGAAATATCGAATTTTCAAACAAATATATTTTTTTTTTCAAAAACTCACAAAATATTTGTTTGGAAAATTTTGATATGAAATATTATTTAAACTTCTTGGAAGATCCAAAATAGCTTTTTATGGCCTTTAGTCCTACAAATTGGCGTTTCGTTCGGCTTACTCACTTGAACTCATCAGTGACATAGTGAGGGCTTTGTCAGACGCAATTTGTTTTAAGTTCAGTTCAACTTACATGAATTTTTCAATTTTTTCTTGGAAGATCTTTATGTATAATTTATTATTAAAATTCGATCAACCAATAATGACAAAAACGAAAATCAGAAATAGAGTTCTATGGGAGATACTGTTAATAGTTGCTAAATACAATTTTTTTATATCTTCTAGTAAATCGTTCTAATTTGAGAACACTCGAACATTTTTTTTTGAAAATCGTTGGAGTCGTTCTTGAAAAAATGAGTTTTTCTTAAACGGTTTTTCACATGAAAGGAAGGTACCTACCATTATTTTTGTGTAAAACATATTTTTTTTCTTATATTTTAAGAAGTGTTAAATATCGACTTAAAAAAATCGATCGAGTCGTTTTCAAACTTCATATTTAGTTTTCAAAAAAAAAAATGTATCAATTTTTTTGTTAAACTTAGGAAAGTACACAATATTATGTAAACTTTTTGATAAGAAAGCCAATTTCACACGAAAAATAGTATGTTCAAAAATATGACCCATTTCGGCTCCATAGGCAAAATTTATTTGTACCTAGATTAGATACAAAAATCATTGTTGTACGGCAAAATTACAAAATTTACCCATTTTTTTCTGATTTTCATGATAACCGCCCGCCATTTTGGAAATCGGTGGTCCGATTTTGCTAATTTTTTTTCATGCAGAGCCAAAAACTTTTGTCGGAATTTGTCCCATCCCATAAAATGTCATTTTGAGTCTTATATTGACTCATCTAAATGGGGATTGCAGAAACTAGAGTCTGGTTTGTGTCCTCACTTTGTGTTAGCAAAGATAATGGCGAAAATAGTTTTTGCACGAATCAAGGAGCATCACTGGCTCAACAGAATAGAGTGCTGTAACTGAACTGAAGCTGCAACTGGAATAGGTGTAAAAAAGTGTCGTATGTTATTATTTAACGCGCCCACAAAGCAGCTGTACAGCTTTCTGACATTTTAGTTTCAAAAATAAAAATGAAAACAAAAATAAAAATGAATAATGATGAAAAATAAGCTTAAATTGCTTTACGTCTTTATGAGTGATTGAAAAGAGTTTAAAAATCATTTCAACCCACATGTAAACACTTCGTTTTGCTCGCAATTTTGAAACGTCAAAAAAGCTGCAAGCAAAAGTTGAAAGTTGGCCAACTTGTCCAGCTGCGTCTGCAGCTCCGTTCTGCAGCTGCGTCGTGTTCTGTTCGCATCATTGAATTTGTGTGTATTCAACATTTTGACAGCTATTCCAGTTGCAGCTCCGTCTCCATTCTGTTCAGCCAGTCAGGATTCTACTCGGGCTCGTCCTGCATAGATCACACTAACACCTTGAGGATCATAATTCTAGAACAATGCGTGGATTTCCGTGTCCCTCTCCATCTGCTCTTTATCGATTTTGAAAAGGCTTTCGACGGTTTGAATTGAGATTTTATTTAATAAGCCTTACGCAGGAGAGGTTTAACCATAGAAGCTTTGGTATAGAAAAGTGCAACTTGCCAATTCTTGCATAATGGTAGGGTATCTGCGGATCTCGAAATCCATAGTAGATTTCAACAGGGGTGCTTACTTTCACCTTAGTTATTTCAGGTTGTCATTGAAAATGTGCCCCCATCTATGCAGCCCTATAGCTTTTGAAGCAACAAGGAATCCGATGGACGATTTTTTCTTTTTGCAAAATCTTGACTATGCGGGCGATATTTGTGTGCTTTCACGCGACATCATGGAATGTCGAAAGCAGTACTAAATCCCGCCCACTAAAATATCGAATAACGAAATCTCGCATTTTCTTAAATGTTTGTCTCACAAATCAAAATTTCGCAAATTCAAATACAACAGTAACATATAAGTACTCGTAGGGTAGGCATTCGATTTATTTTGCAAATAGTAGGAAATTTCGCAAAATTAAATTGGGTTGCAAAAAAAATGCATTTTTTAAATCAAAATCTCGCAAGTTTAGATCTCATGCGAGATTTTGATTAAAAAAAAATGTTTGCTGAGATTTTCATTTGCGAGTTTTCTGTTTGCGAGATTAAGAGAAGCTAGATTTTGTGGTTGCGAGATTTCGTAATGCAAGATTTCGAAGGCGAAATTATAATTTGAGAGATGTCGTACCCAACCTTTGTACATCAGATGGTGATCAACCTGGAAAGTGAAGCGAATTAAGTCGGGCTGTCTTAAGTTAAGTCTTTTAACTCTGCTTACTAAATTTGTTGATAATTCAATAACTAACAAGTCACAAAACTTTTTAATGCTGCCACAAACAGTCAAAAACGAATCACAAGCAATTGACATAGAACAATATTTGAAAAGTAATTGAATATGAAGAAAATTTGAAAAGAAATTCTTCTGTTTAAGTGGAGTGACCGAATATATAATTCAAAGTTAAAAGTTCAAGTGAGCTCAACTCCATGATTGCGTTTCGCCCAGGTACGATAGTTGGGCTCATCAGTTAGATGACTATCGTACCCTTCTAAGACGCAATTTTGTATCGATGTTTACCGACTAATATAAAAATCACAGCATTAAGATACTATGAATTTTATTATTCTAAGGGAATTTGGTTAAATTCAGACACTTAGAATTTCAAATGCCCGCGCTTAGGCTTTTTATAATAATTGAATATGAAGAAAATTTGAAAAGAAATTCTTCTGTTTAAGTGGAGTGACCGAATATATAATTCAAAGTTAAAAGTTCAAGTGAGCTCAACTCCATGATTGCGTTTCGCCCAGGTACGATAGTTGGGCTCATCAGTTAGATGACTATCGTACCCTTCTAAGACGCAATTTTGTATCGATGTTTACCGACTAATATAAAAATCACAGCATTAAGATACTATGAATTTTATTATTCTAAGGGAATTTGGTTAAATTCAGACACTTAGAATTTCAAATGCCCGCGCTCAGGCTTTTTATAATAATTGAAGGGTACGATAGTCATCTAACTGATGAGCCCAACTATCGTACCTGGGCGAAACGCAATCATGGAGTTGAGCTCACTTGAACTTTTAACTTTGAATTATATATTCGGTCACTCCACTTAAACAGAAGAATTTCTTTTCAAATTTTCTTCATATTCAATTATTATAAAAAGCCTGAGCGCGGGCATTTGAAATTCTAAGTGTCTGAATTTAACCAAATTCCCTTAGAATAATAAAATTCATAGTATCTTAATGCTGTGATTTTTATATTAGTCGGTAAACATCGATACAAAATTGCGTCTTAGAAGGGTACGATAGTCATCTAACTGATGAGCCCAACTATCGTACCTGGGCGAAACGCAATCATGGAGTTGAGCTCACTTGAACTTTTAACTTTGAATATTTGAAAAGTCAATTTTTGAAAATTTAGAATGACTAGCTGGGATGATCTTGAGTTGACGTTTCGGGACAGCAGGTTGAAGCGGTGAACATCTTTCTAATATCTAGATAGGTGTGTCTCAAAAGACGGTGGTGGTACAGTTAAGGATGATATTTGCTTATTTGCCGTATTGGCAAAACAAAAGCTGCTTTCGGCATTCTGTCAAAAGATTGGAGGGGCAACATCTTAGGTACGAAGACCATGTTCTGCTCAAACTTAGAGTCTATACTCTGTGGGTGTAGTAAATAGAAAATAACCACCTCTGCCACAAAAAAGCTGCAAACTTTTGTAAACAGATGTCTTCCAAACATCCTTATGATTTTTAAGCTGTCAAATTACAGCAAATCAAATTTTTTGAATATATGAAAGTTAAGAAATTTTCGGAAAGTTATAACAAAATCGCTCCAAATGATGTTTATATCTACAGCAATTCTTTATTTTTGGGCAAAACGTGTAAGGAGCAGTGCCGTTCCTAGCCCTAAGAGTGCCTGGGGCATGCTCAGAGAAGCCGTCTACTTCGATACAAAATTTGAATACTGAAATAATAAAAAAATCAAATAGTAAATCGTGGACTCAGTGCTTCGTTACTTCCACTGTATTAATACTGACTCCAAGCCACTTCCTACACATTTCACTCGGTTGCGAGCGAATGACCGGCAAAAATATGTCGGCTTAACCAGTCGAAATGTGGGTTAATATCGACTCTCTTAAAAGTTAAAATACCTACTGTTTAATAGAGTTTCGACATTTTGAAATCTCGACTCCACCAAAAGTTGACTTTTCAACTTTCCTTAACTTAACATAAAGCAGTCGCTGTAAATCTACACTTTAACCAGTCAATTTTTCAACAATTCATCATTTGTTCTATCAGAATTTTTGTCGGTTTACTTAAAGAACAACGCTCTCCTTGAAATGTTTCGATGGAATGGCCACAAACTCGTTTCATAAATTCTTGTTTGATTTCTTAACAGGAATTTAAGAGTATTATTTTGTATTCCTTGGAAAATTTAGACTCTGTTTAAGACACGTATCTTTATTCAACTTTTGCACAATCGCTTTTTTGATTGATGAAAATATAAAGCAAGTTGAACGCACATTATCCCTAGTTTATGATCTTACCAAAATGTCTATTTTCAAATTTTCGACTGTTAAAATCTCGATTTTATAAAATGTCCTAAAGTTCAATTTTTATTTCTAAAGGAGTTTTTCAGAGAAACGCGAAAATATTCAGTTAAATTAAATTGGAGTTCCTTTTAAGCTCTCAACTTTTGGAAGGGATTGAATTGTTTAATTTATTCATTATATTTCCACACATGTTTACCTACATTATGTATACTTTAAAACTAAAATTTATTTTACATTAAATCATGTCCTTAAAGCTCGTTTTATGTCTGTAATTTTAAATGAAATGGAAACAAAATAAACTACTTGTGTTTTTCATTAATTGTTAAAACATGATACGCGGTCGGCACTTCATTTATCGATGTATTAATATTTTTTGTACACATCTACATATGTACATATATCATTGCCTAATATTTCCCTCGTTTTTTTTTGATCGACAACTGTTTTTTTTTGTCATAGTTGATGGCGAATAAACATCCTTTATTCAAGTTCTGATATTTGTTCTATTCAAATCAGCAGGAAATCGATATCGAAATAATAAAAAAAAAAAAAAAAATAAACGAGTAGATACGAGTACCTACATCCACTATTGTTTTAGAGGACCTATCAGTTTTCTCTTAAAAGAGTGAAAAATAATAACACCAACATACTTGGCATATATTCTACATACATACCTCCATCGAAATGAATTTTAAATATTTTTTGTTGATTTTTTTATTTGAGGATATTTATGCTTGTTTTTGTACAGGCCCTATATTGGTGGAGTCATATACATATAAGTATTGTTTCAGACACAAAAGTCAGATTTTATTTGAAATTTTAAACTTTTTGATACCGTTAGTAATTGTATCTACCGTCAAGTAGCGGACTTGAATTAATGTCAAGAACAAAAGGGAGAACATAGACATTGAATTAATCCAGTCAACGAAGACTCAAAATTACAAAATTAATGCGATACATCATGCCCTCTGGGTTATTATTTTATGTTTTTTTAACATGATGTTTTTCTTGTTTTCCAATAACTTGGAAACATCCTGTGCACTACTTACCTTTGGAGAAACAGTGTTTGAAAATAAACACTTTAAAAGAAATTAAATAATGACATTTTAAACACAACTACCTTCCTTGCACCCCAACTTGCTCTCATGAAGTCACTGGAAAGACCACGTCCATGAATCAATATAATTTTTCCGTTATTTCTAGGTCAATTGATCAAAAAACATGTTGTTGAGTCGATCCCTCCTCCAGCAAGAGACTGGAGGAAAAATCGGTGCACTATCCGCGATGACAGGCTTGTCTGAGGTACTCTTTGAAGAAGAGTAGCCCCAGAAGTAATCGTTTCAATACGGCCCTGCTTCTTGCAAAAAGACCAGAAGAACAATCGGTTCAGGTTAAGTCTTGTCTACGATAAACTTAAAAGAAGTGGAGCGTACAAAGAAACAGGTTCAATGCAACCTTATTGCTCCTAGCGGCAAACTAGAAGAAAAATCGGTGCTTTGTTCGCGATAACATGCTTGTCTGTGTAACTCTTTGAAGAAGGGTAGGCACAGGAATAATCACTGGGATACGGCCCTGCTCCTTGTAAAGGACGAGAAGAAAAATCGGTAGGTGCCCGATACACTAGAAGAAGTGGAGCGTAGCAGTGTGTTTCTACTTGCTTTCAGCCACGGTAATGAGCTGACCTTGGGTCAGCGTAGAAGGGTTGAAATAATATCCATCTAGCAGTTCCAACGCTTCGAGGTACCGCTGGCTGGTTTTCAATTCCTTCTATCATAGGGTTGTGTACATATCTTCTGAAGGATTGGATAAGGTATCTATCTATCTAGATGTAGAATTTTGGCGTCTTCTTAGAGTCTCTTGTTGCTGACGTGTTTCTTTCGTATTCTGTCCTGTGCAGATTCGCAGGATCTTCCTCTCAAATATTGCAAGTTTCTTCATGTGTGATTTTGTCGTCGTGTATGAAATGGGAAAATAGTAGATGATAACTGGCCTGATGAGTTGCTTGTATAGGAGAAGCTTTGTCATTTGGCTAAGCCCGTTCTCTTTTCGCATAAGCGGACGAATGCGATGCAAGGCGAAGTTGGCTTTTCTTAATACAGCTGCTGTGTGGGGATTGAATCGCAATAACTTGTTGAACTCGTTTTTTTTTTTTTTTTTTTTTAATTCAATTTTTATTTTTCCATTATCTTAAAACTATCTTATAGCTAGACAAAAATTCATAAAAACTAGCCTACTTATCAATATCTTACAACTAACTTACTGGCCCCATTCGGGTGCTAATGCCTTTCGGCCTAAGAACTATCTTAAAACTAGAATTCATGGTTTTATTTTTCACCAAGAAGAATTGAAAAAAACTTGGTATATATATCTTTTATTTTGGTTCTATATAAAACTTACAAACTAAATAAAACTGATTAAAACTAATTAAAACTAATTAAAACTACTATAAAACTACTTAAAGCTACTTACAATCTACTTACAGACTACTTACAAACTAGAACAGCCACAGCAAGCATTTTCGGGTTTTTATAATTTTTTTTTATGTTTTTGTTGGTTTTATATATTTTTTTTTTTTTTTTTTTGGTGCCACCCTGACTGTCCCTGCTTAACTAACTAACTACCTAAACCTATGTAAGTCGGCCATGGCATAGAAAAATGCATAGTAAACTTTTATATATCCGAATTAACTTCGTGTTCAGGTTTCAACCACCAGAACTGGTTCTCCTGCTTTACCCTGTCTCTTCGATCCCTATCGGACACAGTCCTACTGAACAAGTTGCTCAGCTCCGTCTTTTGCGAGGACGTCTCAACTGTAAAGGAGCCGCCGCTCCACAGTTCTACGGCCGACGTGGTAGATTAGCGGAACCGCCGCTCTATCCTGAATCAGCCCTCGACTGTCTAAATAGAGGAATGCATCGGGCGGAATAAAGCCGCTTAGACGCACACTCTCGTAATAATCGTTTTTAGGGTAATAATCCCCAACAATTAAGCTGTTGGTCGAGGACATTGCTCTTGCAATGTGACCTCGAATAAGCTTTAGTAAGAAATTATCTATCCTGTCTATGTTGGCGCCGTTGTATAGAACCAGGTTGGAATAGTAATGTTTGTACTCCGACTCTGGTGTTTTGTGTAATCCAAGGCAGCGTCTAAGACACTGCCTCTCAAACACCCGAATCTTTTCCATTTGAGATGGGGCAACGTTGAACCAAACCGGGCACCCATAGGCAATCATCGGCCGTATGAGGGCCAAGTAGCAAATCACCTTCACCCTGCTGTCAAGCCGGCTGCTATAAAACAACCGTTTCGTCAGGGCAAAAGCTCCCCTAGCCCTGGACAGAGCAGCATTTATATGTCTGTCGAAATACAAATACTGATCCATCCAGATGCCAAGGTACTTTACTACACTTTTACTCGCCAGTCGCTGTCCATTTGGCCCTACGATCACCAGCTTACGCCCAGTAGCGTAGCTAGGTAGGTGAGGGCCCTGGGGCAGAAAATAAAATAGGGCCCCTTTACAAAAATCGGTTTCGTTCTTGATTATAGCAAAAAAAAAGAGAAAGTTTAGAAGATAGGTATGTAATGTAATAGGAATTTTTTTACAAAAACTGTCAGCACAATATGTCCGTAAGGCATATAATTTTTAAAGCTTAGAATGCAGTTTATTTATAATAGCAAAAAATTGGTGGCTAAGAACAGAAATGTTTGTGGAATGTTTCAAAAAATCGTTAATGAACCAATACATTTTTGTGGCCTTCATTGATAAGTTCAGTTTTGCAGTACAAACATTTTGTTTTTCCTTTGAAAAAATAAAAGATCTATGTATAAGAAATTTTAGCCTCAAACATTTTATTTTCGAGTCATTCCATATGAAAACGTCTTTTGAAAAAGCCAGCACATCTCAGATGTGTTTGACGTGAAGGTTTCAGGATATAGTACTAACCTTGAACTTTAAATCCTGGAAATTTGGTTTTGTTATTTTTATGTATTGTGCGTGCATAGGTGACTTAAGGAAGCGAAACTATAGGTCAATTGGACTTTTAAAACCGTTATTTTCTTATGAAAAATTACTTGATTTTGTTGTTCTTAAAAGTCTTAAAGATACAAAAAAAACAGGTAAGGTATCCCCTCTCCTATGACGTTTTCCATTTTTGTACGTCTTTTTGCAAAACATCGATTTTTGTATTTCTTTTGATTGCAGTGACAAAAACACACACTTTTGCTCTTTATCAATTGGAATCGAATAAAATCGACGTTTGGTCGCATCTCTCAAAGTTGGAGCAAAATCGGAGATGTGCTGGTTTTTTCGATAGACGTTTTCATATGGAATGACTTTTTCGTAAAAAAACAGTCCACATTACGCAAGCATTTAGTGTTAGAAGAAATAAGAACTTCACGTCTACAAGAAACACCGACTATTATTATACCTGCATGTAAATCACAAAAAGAAACGACAAAAATAACAAACACGAATAGAACTCAAAAGCCATTTCGTTACACATATACTTATATACATATGTTATTAATAATAATCACGCCTATAACGGAATCCGATGAATGAGCTGCGGACGGAATCAATTTCAATTCTGACATTTTTACTATGAGCGAAATGTCAGAATTGAGTCTGACTCCCTCCGCTCACTCATTGGATTTTGTAATCGGGGTGAATATAAATGAAATGTTTTCTGTCCGAAAATAGAATGAAACCATTTCCCAATAATCTGCAAGAATAATCAATCTCGGCCGTATTACCGTGTACCAGAAGCAAAGTCAAAAAAGGCATTGTTCGTTTATGATCCCATTTGTCAGTTTTTATGGATTTTTTTGTTTTGCATCGATCACGTTAAAAGATCTGTTAAAACGATATCGCGATATACTTCCATTTTTTCTAGTTGAACTTCTCACCAAATAGCAACATATACTTCTGAAGTTTATTCACAAGTCAAAATCTTTACTAGAGGCTGACATTTGAGAACAATATAAAAAATCAAAAACATAAGGAAAATTAAATTTTTGTTGTCAAAACTGAAAATCCTTGTCGTTTTAATTTAAAATGTGACTGATTTTAAAGATTTAAATTCAGTATGAACCGCGACGGAAATTCAAAATATTAGGACGGAAACTTTTAGCAGTTCGTGATAGGCTATCCGAGACTTTATCCATAAGTGTTGAAACTGACCCTTAATATCCAAAACAAACTGAGCAAAAACTTTCTTAAAGTCAAGATGAAATTTTATTTTCGCTTCGAAAAATTGTTTCTGTCAGTCTCTGGGGCCCCCAAACCTTCGGGGCCCTGGGGCGCCGCCCCAGTTTGCCCCTAGGTAGCTACGCCGCTGCTTACGCCAGTTCTTTCTTGTATCCCTTGTGGCTCCACGCAACGGAGTCCTAAACAAGATAGTTTCTGATTTCTGAAAGTTGATTTTCAACTTCCAGTCATCGCAATATCGCTGAATCTTTTCGAAGTCACGCTGCAAAAGAATCCTGATGAATCCTTGTTGAACTCGTATTCCCAATTGAGTTCCATCGGAAAAGGTGATCTTGGTGTTTCTGTTATTGGTGGCTGAGCGTCCTCTTCTACTTCCTGAGCTACTTGGTTGTCCGAAACAGATTAGTTTGGATTTCGCGGAATTACTTTTGAAGCCCCAGCGATAGTAGTACTCATATTATAGTAGTCTGATGTGGGCTTCAATTATTCTAACTGCAAATACCGGTGACATGGACTTAGCGTACGTAAGGGAGTCGTCGGCAAACAGGAAGCCCTAGGCGTTTTGTGTCTGTTTGAGGTATATATGTTGAAGAGGAATGGTGATGGTCCTAGTTTAGATCCTTGTGCAACTCCGGCTTTGGTTGTGCTCGTTGTAGATTAGCAGCTTTCCATTTGAACGGTCTGGAATGAAGAAAATTGTAAATAATTTTAATTGGTGCATGTGGAAATATGAGTTGGAAAAGTTTGTGAACAAGTCCCTGTATCCATATCGATATCGAGAAAGCATCTGACAGTTACTTGATGACAATTAAGGAAGAGGGCGACATCGTGCTGTAGCCTTAGAAGTGGATGAAGTGTTGAGTGATGTTCCCCGAATCCAAACTGCATATCTGGGATAATGCGGTTGTCGCTGTGAAAGCAGAAGACAAATTAGTATATTTTTATTATTTACAATTTTTGTATTAATGCTCAAAGGTTTTTACATTGGTTATTATTTACTATTTACAATAATTAATTAATTTCTTAAGTCTAATATTTTTTAATCTGCGAGCACAGAAGAGGCTCTGCTTCGTTAAGTAGGTTTTTTGTTCTCATTTTTACATTTGTATTACAAAAGTTTCTTAAGTCTAACATTAGTTTTCTTAAATAAAGGATTTAACGTCGGCTTGAGCATTGCTGACGGTCGTTCCTCATCGACAAATTAGTAACTAACGATTTAACAATTTTTTTATTGAACATTTATATACAATTTGAGTTAACTTACAACTATTAAATACATTGAAGAATATAAATCTTATGGCGCATAGGGGGCCTATTGTTATACATTGGCTTAGATTTAATAGGAAATATAAATATATATTATACATGTCAACTTAAAATTAAAAGTCGGTTGACTTTGATGCTCTCGGGATGTTCCGTCCCGGTTGTCCATTGGTGGTTTGGGAACAAATTAGTTTGAAATTCAACTTCGCCATGTTGACATTTCAGACACAAGGTAATGTGAACTGAGAGAAAGTAGAAAAACTGGTTGCCTGTATTCCTTATATGGGTGGATGTATTAAATCAACCCAGGGTTCGGTGCGGTAGTTTACATTTGGGTTTGGTACATAGTTACTAATTTTGAAAGGAGGTTCGGCGGATAAATGAAAAAGTGTAACACTTCGTTATAACATAGCCATAGTTTACAACTTCGCTAGAGACCCTAAGGGCCAGTTTTTCAGTGCAAAATCATCCAAGTCTAGGGATTAAACCTAAGTTTCTTTAAAAATGTGTTTTTCGGTCAACTTAAATGCTATGTTAACTCTGAGATAACTCTGAGCTAACTCATTTATCTTGTTAAGTTAACTCAAAGAGTAAAATGAGGCCAATTTCCGGTCTTGCGCCATCTTAGTAAAAGGCGTAAAAGGGTAATATCCATTCTATCTCAAACCGATTTCAATACATTTTTGACAACTGAAAGATTAAGTAAATCAACAAATGAAAAACTACTTCTGAATTAATTCAAAGTTAATTCATTTTTAGGATTACCTTACTCTAAGTTCACTCAACAACACTATAAAACTAGTCAAACAAAGTCCATTAAAGAGCAAGTTTTTGGATTTGATATGAGGGTATTAAAAAAAGAAAAAAAAATTGCGTTCTTAGCAAAACTGTTTTTCTTTCAGGACAGTGTTTGAAAAAAGATGATAATTGTCCAAGAGTGCTGAAAAATAGATAACTAGTACGTCAATGTAGATCTGATGGCATATTAGAAATTTTCAAATTAAAATAATGGAAAATTAAGTGTGATCTTAAAGTGCTATAATCTAAAATTAAATACTCATGCCCTTAATTAGAACCAACATCCATTTGGACTTATAGTTTGAAAGAACTTTAAAAAACCATTCAAATTCCACTTTTTGTTGTCTAAATTAAAAAAATATCTAATTAACTAAGTAAATAATTACTGAGCCCTGTATCACGATAATATCATTAACAAAATTTTCCAGTAGGTACAAAAAAAAAAATACTTTGCCTACAAATTACACTTGTTCGATTTGTTTTTTTATTAAAAAAAAAGTTTTTTTTTTTTAACATTCCCACAGAATCGATAGTTATATATTTTTTTGTTCAATTCAATAATCTCTTCCTACCATTTGTTCAATTATTTATTATTTTTTCTTTTTTTTTGTCGGTGTCCACTAATGCGATTATGAGATAAAATTCCAATTTGTGCACATCAAGTCGTTGATGGAAAAACTACCAGTGGGTCGACCACCATAACACAAAAATTGTCTATTACTATTTGCGTGCCAATCATTTCACATCGAAAAGGGAATTTCAATAATAGGTATTGTGCTGTCATGACATAGCTGTAAGTAATTTATAGATCGAAGAACACCATTAGTCGTTGTATTGTCATCGAATAGATGTGATGAACTCTGCTACCAAGGTACATTTATCAGGAGTTGTTTTTTTTTGTAGATAAGTTTCTTTCTACTTTATTGATAATGGAGTGGATCTTGTTTGGAGAACAAAAAAGGGCTCAAATGAATACCAGACTTGATAAATAAGTTTAACTTAGAAAAAACTTCAACTTTAGAAAATGGTTATAAAACCGACTTTTGTGAGATAACTCAGGGACCAAATTGAGAGCCTTTCCAGTTGTGGCGCCATTTCGATATTGATAGTGAAAGTTATTCATTCCCAGTGCAATGCCGTTGTGGTGCCATCTCTATTTTGATGCGTGAAATGCGTAGAAGGGTGATATCCATAGTGTCGCACATCGATGACAATATATATTTTTTTTTGTAGGGACACTTAGGGCCAGTTTTTCATTTCAGGCTTTACTCTGAGTTAAATCAGATTTAAAATAAATTAGCCCTGAATTAACTCAGGAACAGTTTTTCAGTAGAGAATTAACTTTATCTTTCAGCTGTCAAAACTCTGAAGCCAACGATGTGCGACACTATGGATATCACCCTTCTACGCCTTTTTAGCATAGGAATAGAGATGGCGCCACAACGAATTGCACTAGCGATAACTTTCAATATCGAAATCGAGATGGCGCCACAATTTAGTCCCTGAGTTAACTCACCAAATTAGACGAGTTAACTCGGAGCTAGCTTTCGATTTCAATTCACAGAAAAACACGTTTTTGGAGTTAACTCCGGTTTAACCCCGAGACTAGGATGATCTCACACTGAAAAACTGGCCCTTAATGCACCGTAGGACAAAGGGTCTCATCAGGAAAAAATTTAAAGAGATAAAAACTAGATTTTTATTTTTTTTTTTTTTTATTTTTTACAACTGAAAGATAATCCTCAAATGAAAAACTGTTCTTGAGTTAACTCGGGGTTAATTTACTGTCAGGACTAGCTTACTGTGATTTAACCCTGAACTAAAAAACTGGCCCTTACTTGGGCATTATTTCTCAAATATCTTACACAACTCATACAATCCAGCCCTTACTATTATGCTCACTAGTTATAGATAACATTCCAAAAATATCCGTGACACAAGAATGAATTTTCATAAATCGAATAAAAAGAAAATAAGAAAAATATTTCACAACCCATTCTCAACATTAGATCAAAGTATGTAGGAAGGTGCTGTCATTACATCTTGGGAATTCCTTCCTGCAGATAAAAAAAAAATGCTCCCCTTCCTGTGGATACGTATACCTATGACTTTGTAAATAATTTCTACTACCCTGACGTCAGATGATGATTTGGTTTTTGAAATCGTGTTCTGTGAAATACGTACTTTTTTCATGTTCTTTTTTTTGTTGGCACTTAGCTTCATGATTTTTTTTTTTTGCAAAGAGAGGTGCCATGCCACAGGATAATAATTAGATTCCACCGGGATACTTACATTTTTTTTCGTTTACTCACTTATCCCATTGGGTGTTTGAAGTTCTTCGTTTTGATGATTGTGTATATGCTGTTTAAGGATATCGCCTTGCAGCCATTAGAATTAGGTTGTTCTTTTTTGCTTTAATAAAAAAAAAAAGAAGAGAAGAGCATACTTCAGTTAATGATGGAAATTAGAGGAAAATGAGAAAAATGGTTTGAGGTTTTGTTTTTGTTTATTCCAACAAAAGAAAATGAGACTATAAGAAGAGTAAAACAATTGTTGACTTTTGATTTTTCCCAAAATTCCCGGAAACGAAAAATAGATCTTTATGTAAAGAGGGTTATTTAAAATAACATTTCGGAAGGTTTTGTGCCTTTTAAAACCAAAGAAAAATTTGAATTTTATAACGACAAAGCTCTTTTGATATTTGATGAGGAATGAGTAGGTTTTTTTTTATCTTTACTCGTTTTTTTTTGGAATTTGCCCAGAATGATGGTGATCACACCCAATCTAATAGGCAATATTTAAAACCTATATTTTCATAAATGAAATGTATATTTTTTCCAATTTTTTTTTTTCAAAAAGTAAAAATAAGTCCATGGGAAGCTATACAGGTTTTTCGCCCAAACAAAGTTTGCTTAGCCATTTTTGTGAAAAAATTAATTTTTTTTTCAATATTAAAAGTTAAAAAAAACTGTACCGTTATTTTTATGACTAAAAAAAAGTGAAAAAACCTGTTGGAAGGATGACAGAAAAATGCTATGAACCAAGTTTAAGAAAAATCAACAAAGCTGTTTAGGCTGTATAGTTGCACAGACATAGAATCAGGCGCAGACAGAAATGCAAGAGCCCTTTTTTCGTCTTCCCTATAATCGTTATGTCAGGTTTGATCAAAACCTCGAGCTCAATTTTTTTTGATGCATAAGTCATAACTTACCATGCATTACCAAAGATTCGCAAATTGAAGAGAGACTTTCGAACTAAAGCTGAACAAAAAAAATTATAAAATATTAATTTATTTATTGTTTAATTTATTGTTTATAGTCTTTGGCTGGTGACACTTGCAACTCCCCCCCCCCCCCCCCGTACCACCAAATTAGATTTACATTCGGGGTATACCCCTGAACATATTCCACCAAGAAAATCAGTTTAGTAATAAATTACAGAAGTAATTGCCCGGCTTTTGGCCTATTAGGGGAGATTACGATTGAAATGGCGGGTGCGGCGGCGTGGCGGCGGGCACTGCAAAATAATAACGGATTCATGTTGAATGTAGAGGAACCCAACCAGGTGATCATGTAACATTCTTGACTTATTTATACCATCTGTTACTTCAGGCTTTAGCTTGCTGAAACTCATAAACATTCTTAACACGGTCTTGAATTGGGAGCGAGTCGAAATGCTGTATTTTAAAATCCTGTATGGTCAAAATTCTGTATGATACTGTATGGTCATAATACTGTATGGTTAATATTCTGTTTTTCAAAATACTGTATTTCAAAATACTGTAACTGTATGATCAGATACAGAATTTTGAAATGCAGAATTTGGCCAATCAGAATTTTGAAATACAGAATTTTGACTTACAGTATTTTGGTCATACAGTATTTTGTACATACAGTATTTTCAAATACAGTATTTTGAGATACAGTATTTTAAATACAGTATTATGACCCATACAGTATTTTGACCCCAACCCTCTTGAATTACAAAGGTTTTATCATAGGTTTTATAACATGAGGGTCACAATTCCTAGGACAGGTATGACGAACCTCTTGCGATAAAAAAAATAGTTTAAAATGCCTTTGGTGTGCGAATAAACAGTCCTGATTTATTTTTCTAGTGAAGTAAAAAAAAAAGTTTCCCAGTGCGCATTTGTAAACACATTATTTTATTTTTGAAAGGAGAATGGGCATTTTTGGGCGTTAGCAGCCATTAATGAAAGTAGTGTCAAATGAAAGATATGTTACTCAGGAACAACTTTCACTATGGGCGTTTCATTGCATTTCATTTAGAAAAGAAGATATTTCAATGTTAATATAATGCAATTGCATAGAGCAACATCACATATTATTAGTGCGTGTAATGCTTTATCCTAACTTCAAAAGATCTCGTGCCACTGTAGTAGTTTGTTTTGGGAACTTTCAGAACCTCTCAAGGTCCCGGTATGGTTTTGAACAGAGCCAGTACGATGTACGAATCTGAACAGCTTTTTTTATATTTTTTTTAACATATTTTAATTGGGATCAAAACCCCATGTTTGAATGCTTTAAAGTAAGAGGCTGGCTGATTAACGCTTTTTAAACACCAACGCATGATAGCGTAAACACATCCACATATTAATATTAATTATTGATATTAACTATGACCACTTAAAACGACTAAATCACTTGGTGGGCTTTGATGCTCCAAAAAAAATGAATAGGCAAAAGGCAACGTTCCAAAGTACCACTAGTATTGGCTCTTTTTTGACGAAAACCAAACGGAGGACATTCGATTACACGCAACGGAATCAAGTGCGATTTAGAGCTTGTCTATATGCAGTAAGCAGTATGCACTTTGTTTATACATACATATATAGATTTTTTAAATATTATGTAGATTGTATTATACAATATGATATAACGGAAAATGTACTTATTGATGATGTTATATGGCCATTTTTGTATATAAAATATTCTTGAGACCCTTTAGATTTCTTATTGCACTCTGCTTTCCTATTTTTGCATTAGTCAGAAGCCAGAAAACTTAGTAAAACTTTATTGGAGTATTAAAACAAAAATGCATTTTTTCGTTTTTGAGGTGCACCACAGTGGAAAAATTTCTGCACGGTGCTTGTAGGACTAAACCACATCCTAAAATAACAAAACAATTCTTGGCCGCTCCCGCCCATGTTTCATTTTAATAAAAACATAGAAAAAACCGTTCTAAGCGAATCGTGTTATCAAAATCTGATATAGAAAGACGAAAATATTGTCGAGATAGCAAATGCTGACTTTTTCAAAAAGTTATAAGAATAAAACTAAACTCGATGTTGACAGCTGATGCTGAAGCTCAAGGGTGCAATCGGATTTTTTCAATTGATGACGTGCACCAGGGACGTGCCGTGATGATTTCAGTTAGGAGTGGGCTAACTTATTTTGCAATGAAAACATATTTTTCTAAGCTTTGCACACAGTACCAGCGTTCCAAAGCGAGCCTGTTTTCGGACGCTTATAGTCGCTGCTAAAAAACAGCAGATATTTCAAACAACAATTTTAAGCGGTTACAAAACTTTCTCACTATTAGTTTATTGAAAAAAGTAATGAAGGTTAGCAAAAGTTCAACAGAGCATAAGCGCCCATGAGAATAGGTTACCACGAAGCCAATGCATCAACTTATAGTTTGTTTTGTAAAAAACTGGAGGACCTAAGAACTGTAATTCAATTATTAGAGGAGGAGGACTTTTTTTCAATTGATAAAATAAAAAAAAAAATAATGTTTGAAATTATTCTAAACCTCTTTAATATTGTTTTGTCAGTTGTATTTTGTTTTAAATAATTCTAAACATTTTAGGTCAGTAAATAATTCTACGAGTTAAATTTTATCACTGGAAATATTATGCCTATTCATTTTCAAAAATATTGGCTACTATAATTTATTGAAAAAGAAAACTAAATACCTACATTCATCTGTGAAGGTGTTTGGCGCCAGTTATAGCTATCATTGAAACTCATCATTGAAAACTTTAATGATTGATTTTGAGATGTTTAGAAAGCAAAATCATTTATTATTTTGATGGACGATTAAAGCCCAAGACTTAATTAATATTTCTAGTCAACAAAAAATTTCAAATAGGCCTTTAATTTTTCAATGATTGGTAAGGTAGTTTAATTATTGAAATAAGAAAAGTCTTTTTATGTGTAAAGTTGGGCCTTTTCGAACAATTTTTTTTGCATAGAAATATTAATTAAGTCTTTAGCTTTATTTTTCCATCATGAGCTTCAATGATAGCTATTACTGGCACCTTAACCAAGCTATATTATTCTTTGAAATAGGCATCAAATTTATTGAAAAAAAAAAAATAATAAAAATCAAAAGTGCTAAAAGTCTAAATAAATTTCAATATACATATTTTTAAAGCAATTATGATATTTTTTATTTGCTTTTTTTATAATTCTAAAAACAAAATGTGTATTCACCTTTTTTATATATAAAAAAATATAGTTCAATAAATCAGTAGACTTCCCTTTTTTCTAGTAAAAAATCCCAAGCAAAGGAATTTTGTTCACGATCCCCCAGCACTGTAATGTGGATATCACCATCCATAACCACTGGCGCAAAGCAACGAAAATGAAACAGATACGAAATTTTCTGCATAGCGAAGTGCAGAATGAAGAACCGTGGTGCGCTCGATGAAGTTGAACACCTGCTATCTAAATTTAATCAAAGAAATTCATAAATAAGCGAATAACCTTAAAAAACGTCATTTCATCCCACCATATATGAGGCATAGCCATAGGTGACCTTTGATCCGCTGTAACTTTGAGATTAATAAACTTCGTCTAAAATCTGTCCTTGGGCCATTTTTTTAAAAACGCAATTTCGACGAGTTATTAAACAAAAACAAAATCAACCTTGTTTTCAAGATGACGGCCATTCCCTTTCCCCTACCACCCCAAAAACTTGGTTTTACAATAAGAAGTTGTACTTAAACATAAATCACAAAACAAAATTTGCCCAGCGATAAGCCAAAATTTTATAAATTTTTTGGACTAAACTCACTGCACCATGAAGTTCTTGAACGTTTTTCTCTGAAACTATTGGTTCTACGAAAAAAGAATGTTATAAAATTTTTTGTGTAGAATAACATAAACTTTAATTTTTGCCTTCACATTTTTTCAATAAAACCGATAGTTTAGGAGAAATTCCCTTCACTTCAACTTCAACCCCTTTCACCCCCCCTAAAAAATTAAGCCCCAGGCCAAATCAAGGGTACTTTTCAGGAAATGCTTAAGACGTCACAATAAGCCACTCCACCAAAAATCAGCTTTGTCGCAATTTTTGCCAAGTTTGGCCATTTTTTTGTCTAATTTTCCTGGGCTAATAACCAGATGGGGACTTCCAATTTTTTTTTTTGGAAACGTTTGAGCCGAAACCCAGGGATTAAATCCCAACAATTTTTCAATATACATATATTGGTAGAATAGCTGACCCCACGAACTTCATACCGCCTAACATTGATATCATTTCTGTTTGGTCGGATTACGCAGCACTATGGCAATAGACCCGACTTTGAATTACAAAATGAGCGTTGGTTAACTAGGCACATCCAACCAACTCGAAAATTGAATTCGATAGTATGTGGCTTAGTCATCGTTCGTAACAGATTTTGACAAATGCAGTTTATCTGCGATTTCATATTGAATAATAAATTTTAAAGCATCTGACGTCCTTAAAATAGTTGCTATGCGTGACCGATGTTTAGAACAGTTTTCTAAAAAGTTCTTCCTTATATTATGAGAATGATTCACAAAAAATTGGCAGGAAAGAAATAAGGACAGTTGCCGCATCAACCAGAATTTGACCATATCCAAGTCAAGAGTGATTATGTTTTGCGAAATCATCGGCTGATGAATTGTTCTGCAACGCTACTCCAATTTTCGTCGTTAACTGCAGCTTCTTTACGCATCGTCAAAAATACAATATTATTTCAGATAAGTACTGAGTTCATCTGCAGACGTTAATTACGTGATTATCGGTAAATTTGAAAAAAATCATTGGCGAGTAATATCATTTCCTTTTCGAAATGTCTCGTATTTTTCCACCAATCTTTCATTGTTCAATGAAGCACCTCCAATGCTTGCTTTTGGGCCATTGTGCATTCATCCCAGATGATAATTTTGTAAGTTGTCAATACTTGTGCCATCACAGAGTTTCTTCGATTGTTACATGTTAACTCGTCACTGTCTGTTAAATGTATCGTGCGTCAAGCGATTGGGGGCAGGCAAAAAATCACCTTTAAAATCGGATTATGTTTAGACGAGTTTCATTTCATCTTAATATATAAAAAAAAGTCCGGTTAGTTTTTCCATTTATAAGTGAAGAACGGCTGGACCTCTTTCCTTGTAAATATTTTCCCTTCAAATTTCTTCGAGAAATTTTCTTCCAAAATAACTTCTTCTCAATTCTAATTTCTTTGAAACTTTTCCGAATTTTATATTAACCACTTCTTGCTTGTAAAGTTCTCCAAAGAGTGAATTTGTCAGGCTAAACCTATTGTGTACCTCGGCCATTGCAGTCTCTCACACATTCATACTACCAACCAATCGTTGCTCGAAGCTTGGACTACCGAAAGTTGATTGCATGCAAATATGAGTTCAAATTTAAAATAAATTTACTTAAAAATTCGTAACTAATTTTAAGCTTCATATTAAAAATACAAAAATGAAAACAAAAATCCCAAAAAAATGTCAACATTTTTTAGGTTGAATTAAAATAGGTTTTGCATTTAAAATCTCAACCCACGTCATACACACCAACAAAAATTAATCCTTTTTTTTTTCATCTATAGCTACCTACATCGTTGAACAAAAAAATACAATTTTAATCCCCAACATATTCTAAAGAAGAAAAAAATATTCACATTACTTCCTGTGTTATAGAAATATTTACGCTTATCCGGCAATTACTTTTAGAATATTTCGCTATAGTTTCCTGCAACAATTGCAGGAAGTAATTCTCTTTAAATGGTATATATGCCCAGGGCCGTATTTAATATACAAAAAAAACGACACAAAAATTTTGTTAGGGGGCTCTGTGCATCCTTCTAGCCAATTCATCACCAGCCGCTTTGATATAAGCTCAACCGCAAGGCCATCAGGTCGAGTAGCTTTATTGGACTTTAGTTTAGATAGGTATAGCCTGCTTTACTTCGTCGATATCAGGTGGACGGAATTGTTGGCCTACGTCGCGTCGTCTAGGTTGAATGGTGCAATATGCATGGTAGCGGAATTCGGTTCGTCATTGCCGTTATACAATTTGCAGAAATGATTTTTCCATATCCTCAGCACCGACTGCGAATCTATTACGATGTTGCCCTGATCATCCTTGCAGGCTTCGGGTCGGGGCCTTGTACCCCTGGGAGGTTCTTTTTACTCTTTGGTAAAACTTCCGAACTTCATCCCTGCAATGGCGCCCCTCTATTTCCTTCTTAGAATCTTGTGTTCCTCTCTCCTCTTCTGCTCGTAGAGCTCGCGAGCAGCTCTGGTCGTTCTATGCAGGGCCGCTTTGTATGCCTGTTGTTTGGCTGCATGTACTTGCCGGCATTCCTCGTCGAACTAGGCAGGGGTTTCGCTGTGGTGGTCGTGCGAGGCCCAGCACGTCAAAGGCGGCATCTCTGGCTTCCTGCCAGTTTTTGCACTGGTTCTCTATACTTGCAGTTGGTGGCATAGAACTTTTCAAGAGGGCGCGAAAGATTCGATGGGAAAAGGATTTGGCGATTTCTTGCGAGTATAGCCGTCCGATGACGAACTTCGTCACAATTTTTCCTTGTTTTGGCTTTGGTCTGGATATCCGTAGCACTAACTTGGCTTCAACAAGCTATTGGTCCGTGTCAACGTTGGCTCCTCGGAACGTTCGGACTTCTTTGTTACTGGAGAAGTGCCGTTCGTCGATCGCAATGTGTTCAATCTGGTGAGCAATTGATTGACTAGGAGTTCGCCATGTCCCCTTGTGTATATCGAGATGCGAAAACTGCGTACTAGCTACCACAACGTTTCGCCCCGCAGCAAAGTTGATTAACCTGAGTCCTTTATCGGAGGTGGTGTCGTGCAGGCTCTATCTTCCCATTGTGCCACCAAAGACGTCTTCTTTTCCTAGTTTGGTATTAAAATCGCCCATAAGACAATTTAAATGTCATAGCAAGGGCATTGCTCATATATCTTGCCCATTGATATCGTAGAACTCGTCCTTGGTGTCGTCATCTTTCTCCTCTGTGGGGGCACATACGTATATGAGCCTGATGTTGGCGAACTAAGCCTTGATGCGAATTGTCGTGAGGCGCTTGTTCACATAGTTGAAACTCAAGACTTCTTGCATAAGTCTGCCTCTTACGACGAATACACATCCAAAAAGACACTGCCTTTGCTGTTGGTAACAGTTGCCGTAGTGATGTCGCAGTCTTTCAATTTTCTTTTACCCGGCCCATCCCATCGCACTTCTGTAGATGGCGGTGATGTCTGAAACATGACTTAATTCAGCCCTGTCCGCTACAACACACTAGAAATGTGTGTAAAATGTTTTCTACGATGAAGATGACTTAAGTTGAAACTGGACATTAAAAAAAGCGAACAAAAAATTAACCTTAAACCTTCTTCGTTGTTGTTTATTTTTTTTTTGTCTTTTTGTGTATTTTGTAGTTTTTATGTAAATTCTTTGAAAATATATAAAATGTTCGTTCAAAGTAAGTATGACGGTATATACGCCACGTTAGTAAAATATTTTTGCCTGATCCTTGCGCTGCGCTGATGTTTGAGAGTTTGTGTATACGTAAGCAATTTTTCATTTTTCATGCACAAAGTGCTTAAGCAATATATCTTCTTTGAATACAAAAAAAAAAAAATAACAAAAACTTTGCATACTTTCACGTATAGCTCATCATATAGTCAAGGTGCACACAAGACAAAAAGCAGAGAAAACTTTTAATTAAATTCCGTGTATAGTCTGAGTCACTTTGTCCACTTGCCTTTTTTTTTTGTTTTATTTGCATGTGTGTCATGTGTGGGGGGTATTAGAAGAATACACCGTGTCCTTGCTTAGGGGTTAACAAAATAATAATATTGATTTTCTTTAAATATTTAGTATGAGTTCGAGATACGACCTGCTGTTTAGGGTAAGTTATGGATTCGTAAAAAAGTGAATCTTCGAGATCTAAATCAACTACGAAAAACATTATAACCAAATGAGTATAATTTATTTGTTTATGGAATACTCATTGAGCTACAAAACATACCTTGAGGTTTCTCCGTTGATTGTACAAACAGGTTAACACCCATCAGCCTCCACAAAAAGGAGGAGAAAGGTTTTTCTATGACCCTTTTTACGATGATGGCTGGCTGGTACGTTTGAAACGCAGACTTACGTATGCATAGCCACTGTTGAATAAGACATTAGATTCTTAATTTAGAAATCTACTTTTACCTCCTTTACAACATATACTTACGACTCTCAGTCTTATCAAGTCAAAGGACCCACTCTTATCAAGTCAACCCTTCTGTTGCGTATATACATTTTGGAAATTGATAAAGCCATTTGCAGAAAACCAGTTAGTGGTGGCATTTTGGTGAAAGGAAAACTCACACATGGTTGTTAGTAATAAAAGAGCCTAAGGATATTGCCCTTGAGAACTATTTTTTCTTTCCTGAAAATGTGTTCAATTCTTTTTATAGCCTCAAGGAAATCTTTGCCATAAAAGCACATATTCTTGAATTTTTTTTTAAACCTTTTTTTTTTTTTTAAGTTCTAGGTATTTTTGCACTTCATCTTCTCCATAAAGCCCTATTTATTCCTCAAAATTGAATGATTTTTTAAGAAGGTAGGTAGAAAGCACCTATCTACGAATTGGATAGAAACAAAAAAAGAAGATACAAATTGATATTCCTATGGATTTTACTGTGATAAACGAAAAGCTGTTGATTTGACTGTTCTGTTCAGCGGCTTGAATAAATGTCAAGCAATACAAGTTAATATGCTGATTTCATACATATCCATATGTATTTATGTATGTGTGTGTATGTGTTTTGTTTTACAAGCATTTGAACATTTATACAGAGCACAATCTAACTGTAAAGGCTTGGTTTTCACTTTACGCTTGAAGAGATGCATTAAATTTGAGTTTGACAGCTTGTTAGCTAAATTGAATAAAGCACACGATAAAAGATTGTTGTAAAGCACAGTATCTTTATGCAACTGTGTTTGTGATATCCTGCGAAAAACAGGAAATATGATGAATAATGCTCTTACTTATTAACGTTTGCCGTTTTTAACTTTATGGTCTTTCAAATGCTTCTTGCCTTGTTCGCTGTATGTATCATCATTCCGAGTTTAAATTTGATGTACCTTCACATAATTTTGGAAGGAAGAATTAGTTGTTCTTTTTTTTTTCAATTAAAAAAAAGGAAGTTAGCTTGAGTTTTTCCACAATTTTCAAAAGTAGGTAAGGAGAAAGTTAAATAAACAAAATACCTACATAAAAGCAACAGGAGTTAAAAATCATTCATACACAAATTATAAGCGTTAAACGCTGAAATAATTTTAGCAAAAGTATATCGTTTTTCCGCTTGCTTAAATAGAAAGTAGGAGCTAATCAAATAATGCAACAGATTGTAAGGAAACGTCATGAATTTTAAGGGGAGAAATTGGATAACTTTTCGAGGAATTAAACAGAAACTTTGAAGACTGTCTCAAATACTATTATAGGAATTTGTATAGTACCCAAGTCAAGAAAGAGCTGTGTGTAACAGTGTAATAATTGGAAAAAGTGCCACTTCGGTCACAGAACCATAATGAAATTTACTGACATAGACATTCAAACAGATTACGTCACACCGCACATAGATTCTAACCCAGTGGTGATGACAGATATCCCTGGTGGAGAATTCTGGAATGAAAACAGGGTCATCAATGCAAATCATGTTTCGGTGTTTACTGACGGTTCCAAAACAGACGAAGGGGTAGGGTCAGGTATCTATTAGTAAACCCACCTAAACAGATCAATAAAGCTTCCAAACTTTTGCAGTGTATTCCAAGTGGAGGTGCTTGCAGTTTGCGAAGCCGTGAAATATCTTGCCTTTCACGAAATAGTCAATAGCAATAGATATAGACATCTTCATAGATAGCCATCAGGCGGCAATTAAAGCTATTTCTTCAATCACTATTAAGTCCAATCAGGTTGATCGTTGTCGAATTGAACTGAGATCTTTAGGCGCAACAAACACAGTAACCCTTATATGAGTCCCTGGACATCGTGATATTCTAGGGAACGAAATGGCAGATGATCTGGCTAGAAACGGATCATCTCTTGATCCAATCCAAATCGAATATTCATTACTTATGCCACTGGAGCAAGAAAAAAATAGAATTCACCAGAATTTCCTTGAAGCTGCAGACGTCAGACGGTCATTACTTGACACTTGTCGGGTTTCAAAAAGTTTATGGCCGAACATATATCGAAGAAAAAAACTGAACATCTACTCAAGAGAAGCAGGCCTCAATTGTTGTTGCCGTTTTGTCTCTGATTTTTATTTATCTATACAATTTTTAAAAGGAAAAATAAACTTTTTCAAAAATTAAAAAAAAATCAGTTTTTGAATATTTTGATATCCAACTTTTTTCGAAATATGTATTTGAAATTTGAATGTGAGAACATTGATTGAAATCCATTGAGCTTATAGCTTTGTTTACAGTTCCCATGCGCAAAAAAAAATCTATGCAAATATTCTCGCATGTCAAAATAATTGAAGTGAAATGTAAAATAAATTGTTTGCATGTTTAGTTTACAGTTGTCATGGAATGTCATGCAAAACAATGGACCGCCAATTATTTTGCACGCGAAACAAATGTGTGGTGAATACATTTTTTTTCTTATTGGTTGGTTTACACTTTCAAAAAAAATATATTAACCTCACAGTATTATTTGCATGCAAAAGATTTTTGGATGCAAAAATAATTATTTTCCATTTTTAGGCCTAAAGTCTATTAATTAAGGGTAAATTATTGACTCCATGGGTGACCAAGGCCATGGCAAAAGTTTTTCGTCGTGAATATTATTCAACTTGGTGCACTGAATAGGTGGAAAATCGTTTTGATAATTTTGATTTTTTTCTCATGGGAACTGCAAACTATGCTTATAATGGGACAATTCCAAATCAACAAAAAAGCTGTTCTATGGCAGGTTCGTGTTTATTTGCTAAGGCCTAGTACGCAGTCAGGACAAAATTTATCTCCCATATGAAATTTTTCCCAAGACAAATCTTGTCTGGGATTTGTTTCCAAGCAGTACGCAGCTCCAGAGCAAAATTTGACAGTTATAACCGCTGCACGCGAAAAGGTTAAAGGAAGTCTCCATTTAATTTTGCTGACAAATTATAACGTTTTATCATGTATGTTTCGCTTTAAAACTAAAATTATCTACCTGTTCCATTGTTTCCACCATTATTAAGACGTTTTGAGGACGCACGACTGAAATAAAATATGAAATGTGTAAAGAAAATGGTGATATAAGAATGAGAATAGAATGAATAGAACAGCTGTTTCAAATCAGTCAGTGGCGTAGCTAATGGGAAAGGGTACAAAAGGGCCAAATACAAAAAAGGGAAATATTTTCTTTAATGAAAAATTTAAATTTATTTCCAAACCGATTTAATACGAGTCGGAATCAGCAAACAGAGTTGGCCAATTCAATTTGATTTCTGGAGCAGTAGGAAACTGTGAACATTTCTGATTTTTGTAGAGTTTCTTTATCCATCGACGTCACATCTATCCTTCAATGAAATTTGATAGTTGATAGGTTGACAGATAAGGAAAAAACTATTTATTTTGATCCAAATATCAACCCTTTGCCCTAAAATCACTTTTTTCCGCAGAAGTAAGAAAACTTCAAAAAAATTCAAGATTTTAAAAGGATTTTTTAATCCATCGACATCAAAGCCATCCTTCAATGGAATCTGACCGTTGATGGATTGACAGATGGTTCACAAACCATATTTTGACGAAAAAAAGTGTATTTCGATCCAAATGTTTTTAAATTGCCCTTAAAATCGCCTTTTCCCGGAGCAGTAAACAAAAAAAAAAAAACTGAAAATTTCAGATTATTTGGATGTATTTTCATTCATCAACTTTTTTTGTCCCCCATCAAGCGCAAACGATCAATTTTTCTTGCTCTGCAAATGCTTTGAGAGAGTTAGGTGTATGTAAAATTTTTAAATATATGTGAAATGAAGAAAATTTTATAATACTTAAAGTTTCTAGCTTCGCTACTGTTCTCATTTGATTTTTATCTTTATCTTAAAACTTTCCAAATTTGTCTTGAGAAAAAAAAAATTAGAGATAAAATTTGTCTATGCACGATCTGCGTATAAAGCCTTAGCTTATATTTTTCGGTTAAATTTTAGCATACCCAAAAAATGTACTCAAAATCGTAGGAGCCGTTTAAAGCCGTTTTTTAACATTTTTGTGGAAAGTACCGTTATTTTTGTATAAAAGAAAACAATTTTCTTAAAACATTCTCAAGAGTTTTAAAAGTCCGATAGGTACCAAGTTACAAGAAAATGGACTTTTTCGTTTTCGAAGAACATATTAAGTGTTCAAAATAAAAATTTTAATATATTTTTGAAATTCAAAAAATATTTGTTTGAAAATGTTCTGCATACAAATAAATCATTTCAAATGGTTTTCAAGAAAATACATAAAATGATTCTTTGGGAGTTACCATTAATATAAATTTTTTGAAAAAATGATTTTCGATGTTTGTTTGTCTTTACTTTTAGTAATTTCTTGAATTTTTGTGGAGCCGTTTTTTTAACAATAAAATTTCTTAAAATTGCTAAACAAAATTGAAGGCGGGTACCGTTATGTTTGGTTGTAAAAAATTAACAAAAACAACTATTTCCCAAGTTTCAAGGACATCGATTCAGCCATTGAGACTCTAGCTCAACGGACACACAGAATTGCGAGACCCATTTTTACTTGCGATATAGGTTTTTAGGTACAATAGGCCATGTTTTGGATTCGTACAAAAAAAATTGAAATAACAATCAAACATGAGTGGCACAATTCTAACTGTCTGTCTGTGTTTGTATCTGGATCTACAGCCTAAGCCAATGATACAATTTTCTTCAAATTTTGAACTAAAGGCTTTTTTGTAACTCTCCAGAGGGGAAATTGATATTTTTTTTAGCTCCAAACATAACGGTACTTGCCATACAACCGTTAAGGGAAAGCTTATTTATCTCAAAAATTGCACCTACGGTTTTGATTAAAAAAATCAGTGCGTTATTGTTAGCATGGTGTACATTTTGGTATACCAAAAACTGTTATTAACGGTTCCTGCCATATGTGACCCGGCCTATGAAAAGGTGGCTTATGATTCAAAAAAAAATATTTTTCACTTTTTTTTTGGTTAGGATAGTTTTTGAGACGCCAATATTGTCAATATTGCATATCAAAATTTTGAAAAAAATAAATTTTGGATTTTTGAAAAAATATAGGTAGGTTTTTTTTTTTTTGAAAATTCAATATTAAAAAATCGGGTTGATGACTTTTTTGAAACTAGGTTTTTCAATGAATCTTAATATTTTCTAAAAACGTCTATCCCAAAATTTTGTTTTTTAAATGTTATTAAAATTTTATATATAGGGGAGAGGGGGGCAAGAAGGACTACTTAAGCTTCAAACCTTTCTTACTTCCATAATATTTCTTAAAATCAAATCAAATTTTTCGCAAATAATAGCTTGAACCTTTGAGAAGCATATACAAAGCTAGAACAAAAAATATAACACTATCTCAAAAGTCCGTTTTGCCCCAATAGCGAGACATAAGCGACCTTTGAATGGGGTAAGATGGACATCAATTTTTTTTACCGAAGATTGGAAGAAAAATATGAAAACAACTATATTTTTCATTACAATATTATTTTGTATATTTCCTACTGAAAGTATACAAAATAATTAAATACCTCTTGCAACATATAAAAATTAGGTAAATTGGTATCTATCTCAGAATAATATATGAAAACAAAGGCGAAAGCAAATGGCACGAAAAAAACAGAGAAAACTGGAACCAAATCTATATATGACAACATTAAAAAGATATTGACTGAAAACTACATTTTAAAGTTAAAAAGTTAATAAAGAGCAAATTTTTGCTTCCGCGAATTTCGTGGGGCAAAATGGACTGGTAGCTCGTTTTGCCCCATGACGTTCTGGGCCTTTTTACCCCGGAAGGAGTTTTTTCCCAATATCATTTTTTTTCTTATAAACATAGAATTTTTTAAAGATTGATTATTTTAGTAAATTGAACAAAAACAAATAAAAGCAGATACTTGGGTTGACCAAAAATTGTGGTTGCAAAATAACCGTGAGTTTGAAAGTCTTTTAAAAAGTTTATGTTTTTTTAAAAAACTGTCTGTTTTCATTGCTTCATGATTTACACTGGACCCAACTATATTCCATCTATGAAACTAAGGGGGTTCCCAAAGTAGGTTCTTAATGAGTTCTCATCATTAAAAATAAGATTGAGTTGCAAACTAAGCCCAAAATCGGCTGGGACCTTCTTGCCCCTGGGTCCGTTTTGCCCCTCTCTCCCCTACAGAATTTGTTTTTAAGAAAACTGCTCCAACGATTTTTATTTTTTTTTTTGCATATATTCCTATTTTTTAAGTAATAGAATGGCATACTTGGATTTGAGCGCTAAGCTATTTTCCTAATTGTTTATA
Source organism: Dasysyrphus tricinctus (assembly GCA_963921185.1). Taxonomy (NCBI): domain Eukaryota; kingdom Metazoa; phylum Arthropoda; class Insecta; order Diptera; family Syrphidae; genus Dasysyrphus; species Dasysyrphus tricinctus. Next base: position 40,543,028 of record OY992532.1, on the reverse strand, counting down.
CATTTTAAAGAACGTTTTAAATGCGTTTTTATATGTAGTATTTAATAATTTTTATATATTTTTTCTATAATAGCTTGCATATTTTAAAAGTTCTTAAGTTCCAAGCAACTTGAACATTAAAGCAAGTATGTGTGATCCAGTCGTGCATTTTTTTTTTGTTCCATCTTCCCTACCATCGAAATAACAAGTTTCATGAAAATCTCGAGTTCGAAGTTTTTAGTAGGGCTGGCCACGATACAAAACCAAACGATACTTTTGTAATTATCGCCTCGGTTTCCTAAAAATCGAAATTTCAATCTGAGTCTCGTATATTTTAGTCTCGTCTCGTTCTCGTTCATAAAAGTCGGTCTCGGTCTTGTCTGGTTTCGGTCCCGTCGCAGTCGCAAACGAAAAATAAAATTCACGACTTGCTTGAACTTGCTTAATATTTTTAAGATTTAATAGAAAAGTCAATAATAATTAAAGTTCGACAATAATATTTTAAGGCATGATTTCGGGCATATTCTAAGAAAAAATAATATGATGAGAAAGTTGTAGCTCCCCCATCCCCTGAGGCAGGGGGAAATTTCTGAAACATTGACTTTAAATGCAAAAAGAAATATTAAGAATCACCGAAAGCACATACAATAATGTGCTACAGAGCTTTTTTTATTTGTAATTAATTTTTGACATGCTAAGAATTTATTTATCAAAAATGACGCCCAATCTATGGAAAATGGTAAATTAAACAAAAACTTGCAAATTACTTGGAAAATTTCAATCATCAAAATAACGATTTATGTCTTAATGGAAAGGTTTTGAAGAGACGCACCTTCGGGGGAAATTTCAGTGTTTCCACTTTTTGGGCACATAATTTTTTTTACGTCAACGGGTGGAACCTGCACTTTTTTAATCATCTTTAATATTTTTAACATAAAAAAAGTTTCGGAAACGAAATGTATTGGGAAATAAAAATTGATATTTTGAAAAATAGGTGCTGAGTAGACGTACATACCTTCGCTAAATTTAATTTTAATCGTTGGTTTCTGAAAAACCAAGCATAAAAACAATGGGTGTGGCAGTGGTCGGTTTTTACTAAAAAAAAAAGTGGGTGGTTCTTACTAAAATCATTTCCTCAGCTTTCTCCCTGCCGAAGAGAAAAAAACTATGAAAACATCATCCAAATCCTTAGAGCAGCTTCCGAGAGAAACAAATTACAATAATTGTTTGCTTGTAATAATTATTTAAAATAATAATCAAAATTCCATTTTTTCTGACCAAATCAAACGATACCACCGAAAGTATCGGTAAATTTCAGTCCAAAAAGTACAGTATCGGCTGGGTAGGAAAACAATTCTGAAGCAGCTCTCGAGAGTAAAACTTGCAAGTGGATACAGTCTTTAAATTAGCTCACAAATGGATATATGTATATACATAGGTACAGCTATTCGAGAGTCATTTTTGAGAGTTTTGTAGGGTGAAATTACTCCCAAATTGAAACGCACCCTTTAACTTTGTTCATAGTATTTTTTAGTTATCTTCTCGATTCCTGACGACAGGTTGTTTTTCTCACGATTTTTAAGATTCTTAGCTTCTTGAAAATAGGAGTAAGAAGGTACGTGGAACCCAGTTGTGAATTTCAAATATAACTAGATTTAAAATTAAGGTGATGGTTACGCCAATAGTTTTGGAGGAATACCTTAATTTTAATAATTTAATTTACATTTTCTTTTTTTACTCTTCCACTCATCTAAAAATAATTTCTCTAAACTTCTTCGCAAACTTTATTTACGAAATCATGCCTATATCTGTGATGGCAAATGGATTAGCTGTTGCCATTTTGAGAGTCAAATATTATTGAGATATGAATATATTATCCAACACAAGTCCCATAAAAAAATCTTTGCTAATATTACTATCTTATATTTAGCTTTATCTGATTATCATAAATGTCTGAGAGGCAGTGTACGATATGCTTTCAGACTGTCTGAAGCTATAATTTATCCTTAATGTGTAAGATTGATAAATATGGAATAAATGTAAATAAAATATCTTTTGACACTTTGATTCTGTTATTGTGTTTGCTTTTTATCTGTCGATTTGGCCACGCATTTTAATTATATGCCTTCAAAGCACACAATTTGGTGGGTTGTCGTGTTTTTTCTTCGTTTTTTATTTTGTTTCAAAATTGAAAGATATGCTACAGCCAGTGTCTTCTGATTGAAGTTGGAGTTTTTGACAAAAGTTTTTCACTATGTCTAGTGGTAATTCTATCGACTGAAAAATAAACAATTTTATTAAATAAGCTTTTGCGGTAAAATACAAAATTATAAGAAACAAAGTCTTGGGAAACAAATGAATTTTTAATCTCGTTTCTCATTGGACGCCAAGAAAAGTCCAGAAACGTCCTGGAGTCTTCTGAAACAATTGAAACAAAAAATTTCTTTTGATGATTCTGAGAAGAATTTTAAGATCTCACATACATTCAAACTCAAAAGTCAAAAACAAACTACAATTAAACTTCTTATTTTTTTTTGTATTTCCATTAAAAGGTTGCACTCAAAAACAATGAACTTAATTTTTTTTTAATTCCTAATATCCCAAAATCTTTCTATACAAAATCCATTGATGCAGAGTGTAATCAACCGGAAATGAAATGTCTTTTAATAATGCCGTTTTCAGTTATATTGTGTTAATATTGTGTCACGTAAGCTGCCAAATAGATTATTATAGAATTCTAGATTACCAAAACATGATGAAGCAAATATCCTGGAAGTGATTAAGCACATAATCCTCCAGTTCTAGTGTATCAAGAGTGGAATGATGGATGAATTGGATTCTTATAAGATCGAATGTTGTGTTGCTATTAATAAATAAATAAAGTGTAATAAGTAGATACTCAGTTCATTGATTCTGAATGGATTGCTTTGGCAGCAGGTTTTTAAATTTTTTAAATTGAACTTTTTCAAAGTCATGAAATTTAATGTACAATGCATAAACGGAAACAGCTAATATCGGTAGCGTGTTTCTTTTTGTACATTTAAAGATTTTTCAATCATACGGTTGTTTGTCATTATTGACAGTTCTATGACATTGACATATGTCTGGCATTATTGAACAAATATTCATAAATAGGTTGACTTATCTACATCGTGGTAACATTTATAAATTGTTTACGAAAATCGATTTTTTATTTGCGAAACGTTTAGGAAGTAAAATGCACGACTGGGTCGTTAGAACTTGCTCTTAAGTTCAAGAGACATTGAAATTATGAGAGAAAAATGCTTAAAAGCATATGAAATTGTATAATGAAATTCGCTTAAACAACTCCTTTAATAGTTTTAGATGAAAAAAGCTATCTGAATACTTAATCAAATATGAATTCATGGAAAAATAAAATGCACGACTGGATCGCACGTACTTGCTCTTATGTTCAAGTTGTGTGGGACTTAAGAACTTTAAAAAATATTCAAGTAATTATAGAAAAAGTATAAAAAAGCATTTAAATCGTTCTTTTAATTGTAAAAACAGCGTGATAAGTAACTTAGACTTCAAAAAAAGTATGCCATTTGATAACTTTAAAAAAAATATGAATATATGAAAAAAAAATTTAAACGTTGGAGCCTTTTTCTTAAAAATTAATTCTGTATATATAAAATATTTGTAACATTTTTCAAAAACATTTTTGGTATGCCAATTTTGAGTATATATAAAAATACATTTAAAACTGAGATTTCAAAATAATTCATCAACTCTTTTTTGAAATATTGAATTTTCAAAAAAAAAATTTGAATCTTTTTTTAAAAATCCAAAATTTATTTTTTCCAAAATTTTGGTATGCAATATTATTTACATATATTCTAAATCTCTAAATCGTATGTGTCTTCTCGGTACACCATCATTTTTTGTTTATATAAACTTACTGAATTTCATTATTTTTACTTGCGATTATAGGTAAGTACTATAAGGCAAGTTTTGGATTCGTGCAAAAAAAAAAATTTGAGATAACAGTCAAACATGATATTACGATGATAGAGAACACCAAAAAAGTGGGTGGCACAATTCTGTCTGTCTGTCTGTTCATCTACAGCCTAAACTGCTCGATCGATTTTCTTCAAACTTGGTACATAGTGGTTTTTGGTGATCCTGCCGACACGTTTTTTTCATTTTTTTTTTAGAATCAAAAATAACGGTACCTGCCATACATTTTTTTTTGACAAATTTACATAATCGTATTTTTCTCAAAAACGGCTAGACAACTTTTCTTAAAAAAAATTCAATAAATTTATTTTAGTAAAGGCTTTCTTTGGGTGGAAAACCATTTTTCAAAAATGGTTATTAATGGTACCTCCCAAGGAACTATTTTCTTAATTTTTGATTTTCTTCAAAATGGTATGACCGATTTCAATTATTTTTCTTATGCAGAAGCTACCAAAACATTTTAATAGTTTTGTGTACCAACATTTTTGAAAAAATATGTTTTGGATTTTTAAAAAATATTTCAAATTTTTTTTTGGAAAATTAAATATTTCGAAAACGGCTTCATAGATTTTTTTTTGAAACTCGATATTTAAGATTTTTTTAGTACTTTCTAAAATATTTTTAGAAAAAATTTTACATTTATGAAAAAATTACGGTACCTTCCATACAAAAGTGAAAAAACCGCAAAGGAAAATATTTTTTTGCTTGAAAACGACTCCTACGATTTTGATTAAACTTTTTTCATATACTAACATTAGTACGATCTACCATTAAAAATTATAAAATTTTACACATAGCAACTATTAGTAGTACCTGTCATAGAACGTATTTTTTTATTTTGAGTTTTCTCGTTATCAGCTTAACGGATTTAAATGAATTTTTTTATATACCTACAAATTTCAGATAAGATTTAATAATATTGCATATCAAAATTTTCAAAAAAAAAGTTTTTGGATTTTTAAAAAAAAGTTTCAAACTTTTTTTTTGAAAATTCGATATCTCAAAAACGGGTTGACAATTTTTTTCTAAATTTTGTTTTTATATACACATAAATATATAATTTAAAAATGCATACCAAAATTTGCTCTTAAAAATGTTTTAAGAATTTTATATATAAAAAATTAATTTAAAAAAAAACCGCTCCAACGATTTTAAATTTTTTTTCCCATACAATCATATTCCATCATGAATTAAGATGGCATACTTTTTTTTCACCTCAAACTGTCAAAAGAGTTGTTTTAGCTAATTTAAATGTCGTATTTCATGCTTCTCTACATTTTTCTCTCATAATTTCCATGTGTGTATGTACAATTTTCTTAAACTCGCAGTGTCTTGAACATAAGAGCAAGTACGTGCGACCCAGTCGTGCATTTTATTTGGTGTACTTTTTGAGAATTCTTAAAAACCACTGAGTTTCATAAAAAAATATTAATTTCTTAACAAGAAAACCTTACCCCAAGCGTCGGATTGTCTTGTCTGTTACTTTGGAATAGCCGTGCTGTCTTTGATTTTGTATTTTTACTTGCGATATAGGTACTTTAAGGCAAGTTTTGGATTCGTGCAAAAAATAAAATGCACGACTGGATCGCACGTACTTGCTCTTATGTTCAAGTTGTGTGGGGCTTAAGAACTTTAAAAAATATTCAAGTAATTATAGAAAAAGTATAAAAAGCATTTAAATCGTTCTTTTAATTGTATAAACAGCCTGATAAATAACTTAGAGCTCAAAAAAAAGTATGCCATTTGATTACTTGAAAAAATATGAATAAATGCAAAAAAAAATTAAAAATCGTTGGAGCCGTTTTCTTAAAAATTAATTTTTTATATATAAAATTTTTGTAACATTTTTCAAAAAAAAATTTGGTATGCCAATTTTGAGTATATATTAATATACATTTAAAACTGAAATTTTAAAATAGTTCATCAACCCGTTTTTGAAATATTGAATTTTGAAAAAAAAAATTTGAATCTTTTTTTAAAAATCCAAAATTTATTTTTTAAAAAAATTTGGTATGCAGTATTATTTATATTCTAACAAAGCTTTTGTGCAAAAAATTTCATTGAAATCGGATGAGCGGTTAATGAGGAAATCAAAAATCAAAAAAACCGTTATATGGCAGGTACCGTTAATAAATGTTTTTGGTGATTTTTTTTCCTATTGAAATTTACATCATGTCTACAGTAATACACTGATTTTTTTTTATCAAAATCGTTGGAGCCGTTCTTGAGATAAATAAGCTTTTCCTTAACGGTTGTATGGCAAGTACCGTTATTTTTTGAGCTAAAAAAAAAATTTCATTTTCCCCTCTGGAGAGTTACAAAAAAACCTTAAGTTCAAAATTTGAAGAAAATCGCTTCAGTGGTTTAGGCTGTAGGTTGAGGTACGGACAGACAGACAGACAGACAGACAGACAGACAGAATTTCGCCACCCACTTTTTTCGTGTTCTCTATCATCGTAATGTCATGTTTGATTGTTATCTCGAAATTTTTTTTTTGCACGAATCCAAAACTTGCCCTATAGTACCTATATCGCAAGTAAAAATTTGAGATAACAATCAAACATGATATTACAATGATAGAGAACACCAAAGAAGTGGGTGGCACAATTCTGTCTGTCTGTTCGTCTACAGCCTAAACGGCTTGATTGATTTTTTTCAAACTTGATACATAGTGGTTTTTGGTGATTATGCCCACACATTTTTTTCATTTTTTTTTTAGAACCCACACATTTTTTTCATTTTTTTTTTAGAACCAAAAATAACGGTACTTGCAAAACAATTTTTTTTAGCAATTTAACATAATCGTATTTTTCTCAAAAACGGCTCGATAACTTTTCTTAAATAAAAATTCAATACATTTATTTAAGTGAAGTCTTCCTTTCGGTGGAAAACCATTTTTCAAAAATTGTTATTAATGGTACCTCCCAAAGAACCATTTTTTTAATTTTTGATTTTCTTCAAAACAATACGTCCGATTTCAATTATTTTTCTTTATGCAGAAGCTTCCAAAAAATATAAATAGTTTTGTATACCAAAACTTTTGAAAAAATATTTTTTGGATTTTTAAAAAATGTTTCAATTTTTTTTTTTGGAAAATCAAATATTTCGAAAACGACATGATCGATTTTTTTGAAACTCGATATTTAAGATTTTTTTAGCATTCTCTAAAATATTTTTAAAAAACATTTAACATTTATGGAAAAATAACGGTACCTTCCATACAAAAGTTAAAAATATGCAATGGAAAATGTTTTTTGCTTAAAAACGACTCTTACGATTTTTATTAAACTTTTTTCATATACTAAAATTAGTGCGATCTACTACCAAAAATTATAAAATTTTACAATTAGCAACTATTAAAAGTACCTGTCATAGAACGTATTTTTTTATTTTGAATTTTCTCGTTATCGGCTGAACGGATTTAGATGAATTTCTTATATACAAATATCAGATAAAATTAAATAATATTGCATATAAGAAATTTTCAAAAAAAAGGTTTTTGGATTTTTAAAAAAAGTTTTAATTTTTTTTTTTTGAAAATTCGATATCTCAAAAACGGGTTGACAATTTTTTTTTTTAATTTTTTTTTTATATACACATA